>WEIU01020945.1:3924-24152 GCA_013389925.1 Aegithalos caudatus
TTTTTCTGGTTACTTGATTGACTTTAATTGAAAATGTTAATACATTGAAGCCACCAAATTCAGTTTCACAAAAAAAAAAGTAAATTTGGGGTCTAGTAAAACTGCCATTAGAAATTTTTTGAGCTGTTTCATCCGTTCAAAGAGAGTATAGAACAGCCTAGCTGAATAAACATCAACTTCTTTTTCCATCATGTACAAAACAGGCATGTGAATCTTGTTTTCTATTACGTCTAATAAGAAAACTAATGCACCAGGTAAGAAAAGAAAATTAACGCATATTACAAGATAAGGATGTGTTTAGCTATTTGTAGCAATTTGGCTATTTGGAATCTGGTGTAGTGTCTTGTTTAATAGTTAGATAGGTAAGTGGAATGTGTTTGTGTGTGTGCATATATAACCTATGTATTTATTTATATATGTGTGTGTGTGTGTGTGTGCTAATAATGTATATACATGCAAAATATAATTTAGGACATGGTTGCAATACAAAGAAAATAAAATGCATGATTATACACACCCACCCCCACACCACCCTCCTCCTTTGAAACGCAATTTTGGTTTTGGCCAGATGCACCTTTTAATCGTTGTCTAAAGTTAGATCAGTCAATAGAGTATCATGCCTAAAGCATATTACATATTGTAATAACCATGACTATTATTTTAACATTATTTCTGTTATTGTTGTTATTATTATGAGATTAACAGAATATGTTGTTATATGGCACATTATGTAGCTGTAGCAATGGAGTATCTTTTAAGTTTGGACAACTGTTCATGATTTCATACAAATAGTTTAGGTCTCGCCTCAGCCAATCTTAATCAACAGTGGGACTGTGAAGAATTTCTATATACAACAGGAGAGACATCTTTTCTTCCTTGATGTGAAATACAAGCAGGGAAAAAAAATGGTTTAGGATCAAGGTGGGTGCCCATATATGACTGCAGGTGTCTTACACTGAGTACCACTCTAAGCCTTTCTCACTGGTGTACCACAACTACATTGAAAGGAAGGCCTGGTGGGTACCTGCACTATTGAATATGTTTAATATTGCCACACTTCAGACTTTTATCCCTTTAAAAAAAAAAAAAAAATAAAATTAAAAAAACATGTAGGATTCAGATAAGCAGTGGATCAAAATAAGCTGTATGAGATTTAGCCATCATGAGACTTTTCTGTATCTTCAGATATATATTTTTACATATTTTAAAATAGAGTACTGTGATCAAAATATTTTTAAAATTCAGTGAAGTATATTTCAAATACAACCTACTTGACAGTATCTAATATAATAAAACAGATCAACTGAATATATAGGTAAACTTCTGAAACATTTCATCCACAGTATATTTACTCTACATTCAGAGACATTATCAAATACTACAATAAAAAAATTAAGACAACTATATAATATTTTGCCTACTGTTTAGACATCATGTCAGCATATATTGTCCATATAAAACATCTAATCCAAGAAATCAAGCACCATTACTATCTTCCACATATATTTTAGAAATATTTTCACATCTTGCATGCTAAACTCAGTTTAATTTCCCCTGCTTAATATGTCTTAAATTGGTGCTTAATTATCCAATTCTGTGGTAAAAACCTGAATGGAAAATAAATGAAAATACTGTAGTCTTCTAGAATAGAGACAAGCAAGAAATTATTTCCACAACTTCTGAGAGTGGTTAATTCCCACATCTCTGTTAATATCATGTGGCATTAACATTTCATGGCTTTAGCTTTCTGACATAAATATTTTGAATCAGATAATTTGTATCAGCAACAAGCAGAAGTGTAAATAAGTGAGAAAAAATGAAATAAACCTAGAAAACTCATTCTTAAAATGTTGAATGGTTTTAGGCTTTTTTGAGGGGGGTGAATTTTAAGACTTCACTGAGTAATGACACCGATCCAGATCTCAGTTGGAAATGTCATTGTTGTGGTTAATTGAGAGCCATAATCTATTTTAGGAAAGCATATAATTTTAAATGGAAAAGTCATAGATAGAGGCCAATTACTACCATGGTAAATGATGAGCAATTTCAATATCAAATGTCATTCGGGGTCTTGTTATGTCATGCCCTTTCTTCTTTTCTTCTTCTCTATCCTCCCAAGCCTGTCCCCATTTCAGGCTTTCTGTATATAAAAAAATCATTATTTAAAAGATTTCTACTCAATTTAAAACACACTAAAGCTTTAAGTTAACAAAATAACACCAAAGATGAAGTGAAAGCAGCCTTCTAAAGAGTCAGCAAAGGCCTACAAGGCTGGTTGTGAATGCAAACGCTAAATTGTGGGTGGAAACACATGCAGTACTGAGTAAGCAACATCTGAGACCGGGGCCACACTTGCTGTGTACCTGTGTGCCCTGACACAGAGCTGTCAGCTGGCCAAGAGCTTGTGTGGGTCCAGCCTGCAGTATTTCAGCTTTCATTCACAGGGTGTTGGACGCCACATGACAGGTAATGGAGTTTATCAAAGGTCTCAAAGAAGAACAGACAGGGCCTCTCAAACAAAAATATACGAGACAATTTGTTGTTGTTTTTTCCTTTGGATTTTTGTGAGATGCCCTGTGTTTTCCAGAGTGTCCTACTGGAGACAGTGTGGTACTAGAATCCATCAGTGTGGTTCCACTTGCAGGATCAGGGCCCTACCTAATAAATATAAATTGGTAGTATTTATTTACTTGCAAATCAGCATTTAACTGACATTAGAGCAGGCACTATGCAAGTGGTTTTTAAATATCAATTAATTTAACCACATAGATTGCAGGTTGTATAAAGTAAATACATTTTAGATTATATTAAATGCCTGATTTAATAAGCTGCACATTTATGCTTATTCTATTCAACATATATTACCTTTGTAAATGCAAACTTTACTAGGCTAGTGAGGATGGATGGATGAAGGATTATCAAGTTATCACCTTTTATGTATTATTTAATTCTGAATCTTGTTTCTCTGGAACACATAATTCATGACAGATCTGGGGACATGTAGAAAAGGTAACATACTTTTTAGACCTGACTTTTACATAACAGACTGATATATTTAAAAGTATGCACATAAGAAATGAATAAATATTTATTATAAACATTTTTGTTTCTTCTTTATTCTTTTTTTGTAAATGCTTAAAGCTAAAATTTGTATCAAAAGTGTAAAAAAAATAGAGCAGACCAAAGTTAGTAGCATATATGAAATGGAAGACAGGCAGAGAGTAAGTGTACTTTGCTTGTACTAAAATCAAAAGTGTATCGAGGCTCAAAATCTGGCATTATTTGCATTTTTTTCACATTCACATTCCTCTAAATCTGTTCAAAATTGTCTTGTGCTTAAATGTATTAGAACTTCAAGATATATCTTTGATTGCATCCCACTTGACAGCGTTATTGGAGAATTTATTTTCCAAATTTTCCAAAATTTTCCTTTAGATTATTTATCTCTAATAACTGTAAGTAAGATAGGGAGAGGTTTTGAGGAGAATCAAGATCTGCATGAAATTGCATAAGCCACAACATTTTTGGGGGAGTTTTACCTTAACCAAACATAGTTCATAACATGAATACTGTTTGTATTGCAGTCTTTGACCTGGTATTTCATATAAATAAATCAAGTGATTGCAAATTTAAAATGGAAATCCTGCATCACTGGTATTAACACTCTCTAAGTTTCATTGCTGTCCTCCACTTTCAAAGGGAGGTCTTGCAGTCTGTAACCTGAGTGAATGTCAGGTCACATAATCAAAAAAATGCTGAGTCTTCATTATTATTTTCTCCAGAGATGATTTTGTGAAGAGTACCATCTAACAACAATATTTTAAATTTCTTTTTATCTGTCTAAAGCATTTATGACTGCCACTTGCCCTGAAAACTTCCCTCTTCATGTGTCCAAAACCAATGTTTCTCAGGTAATTTGATCTTACAGAAAGTCTCTTATAGGCAGTCCTAACCTGATAAACCTATCAACTGTAATGGTATGCAGTGTTACAATCATTCTCTGCATAACATCTGGTTTCCACATTGTTTATAGGAGTAGCATGGATTTGCCAGGGTTCCCTGGAAATAAAGTGTAAAACTGAAAACTCTTAGGCCTTCTCTCCCAAAGTGTTTTGAATATTCAAAAAACACATTGACAAGGTGGTGTACATAAGGTACTCTCACACGGTTTGTTATTTTAGGTGTCAGTTACTTTTCTCATCCTGCTTATTTCTTCCTCCAAAACATACCTGGATTTCATCTCCAAATACTATCTTCTACATTCATTAAGTTATTTGTCTTCAACTTCAGTTAGTTTTGTATGGTTTTGGATTGGTGTTGGTTGGGGTTTTTTCTGCTTTACCCTTTACTGTCTTTGCTATCCCTTACTATGGTGAAGTTTTTATGTATTTCAGTAAGGAGATTGGGGTGTATCCAAAAGTAACCCAAAGATACTCATTTAAAGTTGAAAACATTTTTTTTCCTATAGGTCACACTCTTATCAGGAAGTAAGAAATTATTCAGTATAATGATCTGGACTGGGTAGAAACACCTGATGTTTCAATGCCCTTCATTTGCTAATACAAAACAGGTATTAATATATAAATAAAATGTACTATCACAATAATTAGAATGAAATGCAGAGTGCTTTAAACACTTAACTAATAATTTCAATATCTGGATAATGTTAACAAGCACTTTATCATATTCCACCATGGTATCCTAATTAGTCTAACACTTATATTTATTTTCCAGCAGTAAATGATGAAACATCACAGAAGCAGATGTTACACCATGTATGCTGGCTGCAAGAAAGTGTTGGATTTTTATGTGTGCTTTTGTGTTTCTAGTGATGTAGCAATACTTTTAAATTTATAACCTCCATTTCAAACAAACAACATCCACTAACAACACTGAAAAGCCATTTTCTCACTTTTGCCTACGTATGGGAACCTATTCACTGACGTCTGGTTAATATGCCCTATGTCCATCGGACATTCATAAAATCACAAGATGTCAAGAAGGAATATTTATAAACTAATTTGCATTACTTGTGATTTGTGCCTGTGCAAGAAGGAACACATCCATATTTAGTCTAGGGGGAGTAGAAGGGGAGAAACTGGGGGTAGGCGTTATTATTGGCTCAATTCCACACATACCAAATGTGAATACTTATGTTATTCCCACAAAGCATTAATTTCTTCACATGGTGTAGACTTTATTCTTTTACCAGGTTCCAGATAGCAGACAGCTCTTGTTTTTCACTTATGTTTTCCTTTTAACAACAGTCATTAATTTACTGATATGCTGTCTATCAGAACCACATCATCTTGATTAGAGCTGTTATCCTAATCAAAAGGCTGATAATTAAGACTATCCATCTGTAGAGTTCCAAGTGCTAAGATGAGCTGAAGATCCTAATTAAGATTATTTAGGTGTTACTTAAATGCCATCATTTGATTCAGCTAATCATACCAGCAGGTACATTAGATTTGCATTAATGTTCTGCTGAAGCCAGCAGCTCTTTAAACAGATCAAAAATGTAGATTACAGGCACCATCTTCAAACATCTTTATATCAATATAACACTTAGACAATGCATTAAAGTAAATGGAATATTGGAGGAAAGAGGCAATTTCAGTGTTTTGGAGTCTGCTTTATGATAATCAGTAGAGTATTTAAAAGAAGTAATTTATTTACTGAGTTTGTGTGTCATAGCAGCTCCAAGCTTAAGTTTCGCTCATGCTTTGAATATATACAGTATGGATGACTTTCAATTTTACATGTATTTTTCTAGCCTGAATTAAATGTTACAGTGTGGGGGAGTTCATTAGTTCCTGCTAATAAATTATTGGATAGGTAGTTTGCAAATAGGTTACTGAAGAAGTCATAATACTTACTTAATAAAGAATATGAAGCTGAAATTCTCAGAGTCATGATAAATTATTTTCTTTTTCTCTTTCATCGAAAAGGTAAATCTATTTTCATCAGAATTTTGGTACATTATGACTTTATAATAAAAACAATTAACTCTCTCTTTCAAGTTTAACCTGTAGATAAATTAGTTTCTAGGAAAGAGATCAATCAGTGCTACTGTTAGTAATGTACAATCCAAGCTCTTCATGCAGGCATGTTCTTTTTCTACCTGAAGATATGAGTGACAATTAATATGCCACTAGACTAAAGCCTGTAAATATATTTTATGAGAGATCTACCCTCAAAATCAAGGTACTTTGCTTTCAAAGTTCACACGTATAATAGGTTGGACATAAAAGAGGCTATGAGTGCACTTCAAAGAGAGGTCAGCCCCTTAAAAGAAGGTTACCATAACAGCTTTAAATATTTATAAATAAATAAATCTATTCAAATTCATGTTTTATCTAAGACTCTATTCACCCACAGTAGGGTAAAAGAAGACATCTTTCTTCTTTCTTTAACTACCTAATGACGGTGAGCCAGGCTCTGCCAAAGGTACGTTCTGCTTGGAGGAAAGACAATGGACACAAAGAAACTCCTATCAAACATCATAAAAGCATTCACTCTATTACCAAACACTCTACCCTTGTCTGTATGCAGAATTTGACTTAACAAGACCCTCATCTGAGCTGAAGCCTCTATGAGCAGAAACTAATTCAGTCCATCAAACACAGCCCTTTTAAGAACTAGAGGATGGTTTAATCTGCAGGTGAATCACTTGGTATAGAAAGTACATAGGCCTAGAGGTCTTCTAAACATCTGAAGTGAAAAGAATCACATCCTTTTAGTCTCATTCTCTTTTTCAGAGTCATTTTACTATTACAGGATTTGTTCTGGAGGATAAAAACTTCCTGTATGTATAAAGTACTCTCCAGTCTGACCAAGAACTTAAGCATGGAGATAATCACATTGCTGAATTAACTTTAAAGGGGTATTTGCATGAAGACAAATAAGACTTTACTACCTACTTCCAAAGAGTGCTTGAGATTTCAGAGCTGTTTAAGAGTAATATGCTATCAGTAGTGTAAAATACTGGTCCAATTCACAGAATACAAATATCCTTTTTGGGCATAAAAATTAACCCAAAACTATAGTTTCCGGGATATATGCTTATCATTAATTTGTAAAAGTGAACATTCCGTTTATGAGTTTAATGTTTTTAAGATTCCTTCAGGACAACCAGACTCAATAATCATGTCATGTAGAGAGGAAGAAAGAACGTGAGTGTGATGTCTAAGGAGAGATGGTTAAGTTAATTTGGGACTCTTAACTTTGTATTTTCTGGCAAAGAAATACTAATTTTGCCTGTAACTCTGAAGATCTACCCTATATTTTTCACTATTTTTGATGGTTCTGCAAAGAACTTTGCTTGCAAGCTTCTGATCCTATCCTTAATTTTATGTTAAGAGATTCTATTATCTAAAATATACTCAGCACCAATTGGAGAGGGACAGAAATTTTCAAAGAAATTATAGCAATTACACCAAAAAAACAGATATTACAGTTCATTTTAATAGTTACATTTAAGATGTGAATCATCTTTAAAAATCCCTTTTCTATATTCTGTTTTATTTGCATATAAACAGACATATTCACACTGAATTTGCATAGAAATAGATGCATTCAAAACATCTTTACAGCAATCATGAAATCACAGAAGTTACAGATGTAACAGTGTTATTAGTTCTGATTATTTAAACTGGGCATCTATTTTTCTGAGTGATTTTTGGGACAGTTACACACCATTTTGCACCTGCAGATTCAGACAATTGATTTAAATATTTAATTTAGATTCTGCACACACAGCAGACAGTAATGCCCAAGTTTTCCAGACTTCACTCAGGTTAGAAGAGAATTTCTAGAGCATTCAACATAAATGATCTATGTATTTAATTTTAGAGTCTCTGAATATCAGGAACAATTGGCAATCAACACTGATGAAAAGTATCCCTTACAGTTTGAACTCTTGCATTATGCTCAAGAGGACACATTCCACATCAGGAGCTTAAAGATCTGGCTTTAAATATTCCAGCAATAGTATCAGAAACACTACACTGCAGTTTGTTAAAAAGTTGTCCATTCTGGGAGCTAAGACAATTATGTCTTGCATACCAATATCTCACAGCATACAACTATTTACTAAATTTTTATGTTTAGAGGTTTTAATAATGTATTTATTTTAAAATAATCTCACTGGTTGTCATTTGCTTTAAATGACATCTCTGTAGAGAAATGGGTAACTGAAGGTGATCTTCAGATAAAAGAGTTGTAGGCATTGAATCACCAACTCCATAACCTTACAACTTGTCTTTCTAGTATTATTTTCATGGGTGGATAGCAGATAGATCTTCTTTTCTTCATACCTGGACAGAAAACAGCATGCCTATTACAAGCTATCCGAACATTTTACTCAGCCCTCTTTTCAACTTAAAATGCAATAAATTTTGGGATGAGTAAAGATAATATGAAGGAAAAGATATTTTTATTCCATAAGTTCTTAGTAACATCTTTTCCAGTTAACAAGTTTTATAAACTGATGAAGGAATTTCTCTCTAAAAAGTCATGATTTTGCTCAAGGCCAAGGAAGAGCAATCTTTCTAATTTTGTCTTTACATTTACTATAAATTCTCACTTTTCTGAAGGGACAGTGCTCTCCTATAGAAATGATGAACTGCAAAGTGTTTTATTTTGTCCTCTGAGGAAACAGAATTCTCTCAAACTATTTGACCTAACAACAGAGCTTTCTTTAAACAGTGAGACATAACCAGATACTTCTATTGACTGGTGTTAAAGAATCTTCTAAAAATATAATGTCTATTGACTGTACCTGGGTACTTCCTAACAAATGCCTAAAACACTTTTAATGTTATATTTTAAGATTGTGGGTTTAAGCAATATTTCCTGTTCTGATATTTTATTCATGCTCTTACTGATAAGTTGATTAGCTGTCACTATAATTTCTTTTTGGAACATTTTTTTTAATTACCATTTCATCTTTCTGCAGTTTTTATCAGTCTGAAGCCATAAACCTGTTATTGTTTTTACTACACTTGTGTGACAGTGGAAATTAAATAAACTGTCTGCAAAGTACATATTCAGTGGAAAACTGCAGCAGGTGGACCTTAAATCGCAAATTTCAGAAATTCATGTGTGTGACTTAAGAAAAAGGAAATGGGCTCTTGAAA
This sequence comes from Aegithalos caudatus, assembly GCA_013389925.1. Taxonomy (NCBI): domain Eukaryota; kingdom Metazoa; phylum Chordata; class Aves; order Passeriformes; family Aegithalidae; genus Aegithalos; species Aegithalos caudatus. The sequence continues at coordinate 13,065 of WEIU01020945.1, forward strand.
CTTATGGAAGTACATATAAATAAAAATACAATAAATGTTCCTGATATGGGACCATATATGTAGTCTTTCTTTCAGAAGTGTTAGTAGGATATGCCATTTAAATCTGTATACAAGCCTGGCTACAGCAGTCTATTTCCCTTGTAAATTCTACTATCCACAGTTATTAAATAAAGGATGTTATGAGGTACATTACTATGCATTTGCTTTAGTATTTATCTCTGGACTTGTTATCTGTGAACTTGTCTAAACCATTTTAAACCTGATGATATAATTTTCACCCACAAATTACTGTAGCAATAAATTCCAGAATTGTATTGCCTCATGTTTTAAGTACTTTTAAAATATTTATCTTGTACTAATTTCAATGATAGCCCCCTATGCTTATTAGCATGGGATTTGGAAAATAACTATTCTGTATCAATTTATCCACTAACTTCCTGGTATTTTGATATCTTTCTTACCAATGAGCCTTCTCCTTTTCAAATTAGTGTCCCAGCCTTTTCAAATTTTCCTTAATATATAGGTGTTCTGTTCCCTTATATGTTTGTTGCCCTTCTCTGAAACTTCTCTTACTACATTGAGTCTTGATGGACAAGAACAGCTCTTAGTAAATGCTGATAGAAATACTCACATATTTTGTAAAAAAAATTAACATTACCAAATAATATAAAATTCATTCCCTATCGCAGTTTCTTGCTCCCGGGGTGAAATTTTGGCTAGCTCCAGACCCTGGTGTGTTAACCCAATAATGGGCAGAAGGCAAAAGAAAGAGGCATTCTTTTTCTTCCTCAGGACCACTGTCCCACAGCTTTACTGCAGAACTCAAACTCCGAGAGGAGAAAAAGAAGAAGGTACCTCGTGGTGGGGCTTTTGTGCCTGAGGGGAAGGGGGTTGAGGAACCACAATCAATGGGAAGCAACCTGGTGGGAAGGGGGATAGAGAGGGACCAAATAGGGCATACCAAAACCAGAACCAGAGAGGGACGTACAGAATATACCATGTGCAAAAATATAATAAAACTATTTTTGTGTGCAAATTCGACAAACCACCCAGTGCAATATAATAACAAAATGAACGAACTATTTAGTGCACTACAACAATTCCTCAGGAATTATAGTTTGTTCAGTCAAACAATTAAATATCACTTTATTGGGATCAGGGGCTGATGGCCATCTGCAAGCTGAAGGGAGCTAGTCCTTCCTAGAAATTACGTATTCTTCTAAGGAAACTAAACTTGTTTTGAGGGCTCAGATCTATGACTTGTTGAATTCAACAACCAGAGAAGTGAGGCTGCAGCAGCTCCATGCCCCTGGGCTGAACCAAGAGTGAGGCTGAGAAGGTGTTTCTCATAGGCACAACACTAACATTTGGACATGGCCAGACAAGTGCCCTTAGCTGCCACCTGTCTTCATGCACTCTGTTCTCTAGCTCTTTATCTCTCTATTTGACCACACCTGCCTTCCTAACCCACCTTGATACTATTATTACCCCATGTTTTCTTCATCTGCTAAACGATCCCAAATTAGTGTTACACCATCCCTAAATATTTTTTTACCATGTATTCATTATCCATCCTTGTGTAGGCAGTAACACCACTCCGTTCAAAAGATGCTCCAGAGAGCTGCTGCAGATGATGGTGGTTTAGCCCATGGGGTTGGGGGCTCTCTAGAGACAGCTCCAGGAGGGAAGATGTTGGGGCCTTGTGTGTTTGGTTGGATTATTGGGTTGCCCCCATCTGCTGTCATACCTCTCTACTTTGTTATGTGTCTGGAGAAGCTTTTGATAAGCTGGTGGTGCTCCTGTGTGAATGAAGCAGCCTGTAATGCCTTCCCTGTGGTGAGCATGGAACGGCCAGGAAAGGCTACTAGTTTGGTCCCTACCTGTTTTGCTCTGTGCTCCTTTATGTGTTGAGGTCAGCATTTTATTAACATAGCCTAGCAAGGAGTTTAAAGATTTTCTTACACCACAATAATGTAAGATATTAGATGCCAGATTATCTTTTGGTGGTGAGAGCCACTCACCACTTGTAATGGTTTATAAATCCTGGAGTCAGCACACCTCAAATTTCATGAACCTTGCTCTATGCAGGTAATATTTCTGAGTGTTATAAGTAAATATATTGAAAAAGCTTTGTAATTGAAAAAAAAGAATACTCTTATAATCCTATTTATAATAAATATTTCTTCAGTTAGGTTATAATCAGTGCCAAACTTTGTTATGCACCTAAACAACACAGCTTGCTACTTCTAGCTACAATCCAGATAAATTTTCTAAATCTGATCTAAAGCATGTCAAATATTTGCTGACAGTTTATGATATCGTATGCAAGTTCATTCAAACACAGAGGAATAAGTCCCATAAATAAAGGAATATAGTTGGTTTTCATTTTATATTTTTTAAATTAGTAATATAATATTTTCCTTATTTTTGCAGGCTTACTGGCATAAGACAAATATATAAAAGACCCTTGAGATGTCAGCTTTCCTATTATTCTTTTTTTTTTCTGCAAATATTCATATTCTGCAAATATTTTATTCATAGAACATGGAAAATCTGTTGAAATCTCCACCAAGAAGATAACTGCTAGCCCTCGATTACTTAACTCTCAAAAAGATCATTTCACCTGGGAAAAACAACCAAACTATCTAAAAAGCCAACCAAACCCCAAACAACAACAACAAAAAAAAACCTTATAAAATTTGAAGTAGTCTTGGTTTAGAGCAAGGAGGACATGTGAACTAAATAATGACATAGAATACTGATATTTTACAGTATTTCTGATTTACTTTTTCCTTCCTCATAACTTTGTTCTTCATGAGATTGAAATAAAGATGAATCTTAATAATATAGTTCCTTAAACAGTCTATCCTATTATTTTTCAAAGTAATACTTTTGTCTCAGTGTTTATTACTGTGCTATCATTTAGAAGAATTTGTTTTACTGACACTTCCAGGATTTCAGACTTCACAGGCTTCTCCAACATGGTACAATTACAAAACCCATTAGAGAGAATATAATTGCTGTTAGTGCACAATGTTTGTAATATATATTAGGCATCAGATTACCAAAAGGCATACATATTTAATGAACTAACTCTGAATACAAGGTTACTAATGATTAATAGCCTGAAAGGACACAAAAAGCAACATGCATTTTCCCCAAACCATTATATGCTGCTAAACACGTCTCAGAAATTATGGGCGAGGGGCAGTGAAAGTCAAAGGAGAGAAATAAAGTGTTCCATGAAATTATATTTCAACGAAGATATTCTGTGCAGTATAATTTCAACACTAGATTACCATGAAACTTTATGAATTGCAGTGTAATGCTTTTATTTAAACTTATGATAATTGTCTGCATGATCTTAAAGACACTTTTTTCATAGGCTTCCTGCAGAGTTTTAAATGCAGAGAAGAAAAAACAGTTTGGGTGCTCAGTGTGGAATACCCAAATGTCATAGGGTCTGACTGCAATCTGCTTTTATTTTGAATGGGGAGAGTAGAAATCTGGTTTTATATTCCTTCTAAAAGCCATGCGTTATAAAATGATTAAACTTGATGGCCACAGTGGGAGACAGTTAAATCATGTGTGGTCTGTTACTTTCCTTACCAAAACCTGAACATACTTAAATAAGCCTGGGCAGTTGGTAACCTGTTCTAGTTCCACATTTGAAAACCCTGGATGCCAGTACCTTTGGATCCGTTCTGTTCTTTACTGCCATGATTGCAGGTAGAGGGGGAAGTAAAACTGAAAAATAGCAGTGAGATTGAAATAGTTTGCTATGTTTCCTGGAAACTTTTATTGAAAGCAAGGACTATGTTGAACTAAACTAAATGTCAGGATGGATAGAATATTCACTGGCATGTAACAGCAGGATAGGAAGTAGGAAGACACACTTGGACTGTGTTTCATTTATGTCCCTGTGACACTGGATGAGACTATTAGTTTCTGACGGTGTCATTTTACTGTTACTTACCTATTTGTGGTGTTATTGAGCTACATTCAGAATGGAATGGCTGGGAAAATGTGTTAAATATGAATTACTAGAATAACATCTTAAATGTAGTGATATTTCATGTTTTTTTAGGTACTTGTACAGTTCCTGACTTGCAGTCACCCTGACAAGAGAAATCTATCATTTGCATACACCAGGTTATTTCACAAAACAAGAAGACAGACATAAAAAATGATCTTGATAGTTCTGGAAAATCCATTATGTAAAACCACTCATACTAGCAAAAAGGGTCATTAAAGGACTGGTATAAACAGTTCTGGAAAGCTAATCTCTCATCTAAGAAGAAACAGGCCTAATATGCTTGATACAGAGCAAATATAAACAAAGTCTGGCCTTCAGTCTTATGTGCTATAGGATAACCAAACTGAGGTGCAACAAAGATTACAATGCAATTAATAACTGTGACTTGAGAAAACAGCAACTCTGACTGGTTGCCAGAGTTATATATTTGTTCTCCATGCACAGGAAGGAGTTCTGTCAGGTGATCTGTTAATCAAAGTGACAGGTCCTGCTTCCCTTCTCACTGACATTAATGTTGATGCATTTCTTTTCTGATATTTCATGTGTTTCTGCATGCCATAGATAAGAGTTTCCCCACAAATTCAGAGCTTTTTCTTGCATATCATCTGGGTGATAAGCATTTAGGCTTTCTTTGCAGAGGGAAAGCTGATTCTTGTTGATAGTATGTAAGATAAATGAGGCAAAAAAGTAAGCATTAGTGAAAGGTTCTTTGTTTTTAAGCAGACATTCCATCGACTATGTAGCCAAATATAAATAAATAGCAAAAAAAAAAAAAATTCTTCCATTTACCACCATGTCAATTTTAATGACAAAAAGATATTTAACATTTGCCTTTATATGCTATGGCCAGCAGTGGATGAATCGTTGCCCTTCTAAGGCTTCTGTATCATTGCAAAATACAACAATTACTAATTTTTGAGGTTTTTGACTTTTATCTTTCCTTACTTGTAGGTACACATGTATAACATACATAAGCAAGTAGCATTCAGGGATAAGGTGCAAATTTAAAAATTGAACTATTAAGTTTATTATAAAATGGAGTATTGAACTTATGGGAGAACAGAATAACAGAATATTAAGCATTCTAGAGTTTCAGGTAAAACCATTAAAATAATGGATGCTTTACTTTTACATAAAACAGCACATTGTCCAGCCAGCAGCCAGGCCTCATGAAGCTGCTCATTCTCCACCAGCAGGGTCAGTAAGAAAACTGGAAGAGTAAAGCTAGAAAATTCAGGTTGAGATAAAAATAGTTTAATAGGATGAGCAGAAGCCATACACACAAGCAAGGAAAACAGGGATTTAATTCACTGCTTTCCATGTGCAGGAAGATGTTCAGCCCTCTCTAGGAGGGCAGGGCCCTGTCAGACATAATAGTTACTTGGGAAGGTTCATCACTCCAAAGATCCCCTACTTCTCCTTCTTCCACCACCCAATTTATATACTGAGCATGATCCCATATGGTCTGGAATTCCCCCTCGGTCAGTTGGGGTCATCTGCTCTTGGCTGTGTCCTCTCCTAGCCTCCAATGCTCCTTCAGCCTCCTCACCAGCATGGCAGTATAAAAAACAGAAAAGACCTTAGCTCTGTGTAAGCCGTGCTAACATAATAACAAAAACATCTCTATATTATCATCTCTGTGTTCAGCACAAATGCAAAATACAACCCCATAAAAACAGCTGTGAAAAAAATTAAAAGGACAAAAGTTTTGATATTTCAGTTTGTTACACATGTATGCATTAATTCAGTCAAAATAAGTAAATATTTTTTAAAAATATATATCATTAGAGCATATGTTTTGGACTTAAAAACCTAATTTAAACTCAATATCATATGTTTTTTTCACCTGCAATCTAGCAGCTAAATTATTTAGACACTTAAAAGAAGAGCTAGAGCAAAATGGTTTTTTTCCTATTGCTTGATTTTCCAGTGCTTTCTATTCTAAAGTTTATATTAATTGAATTTTTTTATCCATCTCGTTTGACATACAGTCAGCATTAGGTAATCTCTACAAAAGATAATTTCTACCCAAACTGTCTTAGCTATCCTCTTCATGAAATTTTCTCTTGCATGTATAAAATATTTCTCCTTTTGCAATGATTATGTCCAGATGATTAAATTTAATGCTTTAGTATCACATGTTGGTTAGGAGGTTTCTATTGCCAGGTAATATTCAGTATAATACTGAATGGCAAGTGGTATGTGTAAGTTGATGCCTCAGGAAGCACCTACAGGCATTTGGGATTCAGGACACTTAGTTTGGGGAGAGACCCTGTGAGCAGAAATAGTGAGGAGACTTCTTCCTCAGTCAAAGCTGAGTCTGTCATTACCAACCAGGAAGTATGGAATGAAGTCTGGAGGTATGATGAGTGAAGTGACCACTCTATTTTTAGGGAGAATTCTTATATCTGAATATAAGATATGGGGTATGTATGGGGTACCCAGTGCAGTCGTATAAGGCATTAGCTTTTAGGCAAAGCATGATCTCAGCAGTGGTTTGTGTTTCTGGCATCTCAGATTGCTATTCTTGATCTTGATCAGTATCTTCAAAACTTGAAATAGATTAACTCACTCATTAATAATTTTCTACTAATACATACCTGTAGAATTTATATTGTCCAATAAATTTAAAATGGATTTTGCATATTTCACATATGTACAGGTTTCATTTCATTGACATTTCAACTGTTTACATATATTGAATGAAATATACTATGCCTTTTATGCCTCGATGACAGATGCCCTTTAGACTATACCCTCTACAAAATTATTTTTGGAAATGATTTATATACTCAAACGAAAAAAAAAAAAAAAAACAAAAAATTTTAACCGGGTCCTCCNTTTGTTTTTGTTTTTTTTGTGGGGGGTGATTTTTGGGGTGTTTTTGTTTGTTTGTTTTTAATTTATTTACATGTAGTACTTGCCCTAGGTTGTTCACATACCTGTACAGGTAGAGCAAGGCCACTGTTGCTAGAAGTATCTCCCAGTACATGCCAGTCCTGACCTAGAAGGCTACCTCCTCAGTTCAGAGGGGTCTGCAGCTTGCATGCCCATACAGCCCCTTGTTAAGGCTGACAACAGCAGCATCAGTTGTGACTGCGCCTTTTATGTGGAGTGGTGTCCAATAAGAACACAAAGGAGATCCTTAGATTATTTCACACAGGCCACTGAGCCATAAGATACTGACAAGTTTTGGTTGCTGTTGACATTGCCTAAATTTGAAATAATGACCCAGAGGTGAACAGGCTCATATCCCATTACCAGCACTCAAAGTCTCTCAGAATTCACAACAATAACATCTTTGAAGACCTTTTAATTAGCTTGAGCATGAGTTTCCCCTCTTAAACCTGTGGTGAATGGATCTAATCAAATTATGTTTGCTCAGGCTATTACTTCAATAATATCTTAAAATCCTCTGGAACTTTTTCTGATGTTTTCTATTATTCTCTTCCTCACCCAGCAGCCAATGTGAAAGTGAGTTATATTTGATAGCTATTTTTGTGACCCTTTCAGTATTTGATTTCCTGTCTTATGAGTATTTAATACTGGCTTATGGAAATCAACCCTGCTATCAGATAATATATATTAAAATACCAATCAATTACTAGCTTTTATTTAATTGTAATATGTCTAGTGTCTAAAACTTTCTTAAGGACTCAAAATTAGAAATCAAAATAAGGGAAATACAGAACAAAACCATTTTCAGAGGCTTAATTGAGTAAGTAGCAACTGATTTTAGTCCTCGTTAATATATATTTAGCAACATTTTTTTAGCTGAAGTGTCATTTCATTATATTGCTTATTTCTTATCCATGGTAACTTACAAAAAACTGTTTCTATTGTTATGATAGATAGGAGAGCTTTTGTTTCCTGACACTTCCAATTGCACTTCTTCTCTACACAGCTTATAAAATGTCCATGAAATAATATTCTACTTAAAAAAATTCCCACTTGAGACAAAGAAATTCCTAGGATTTCAGAGAAACTCTGAAAAATGTATTAGTATCAAAGAGAGCACAACTTGTAAAAGGAATCACTTACCATTACAGAGTGTACCACAGGGTGTAGCTGTGTCTACCAAACTCGCTCAATGGATTTATAAACACAAAGTCCCCATTAAAGCCTGAGGTAGCTTCATGGTTCACACAATGCTGATTGTTGGCTATTTAGAGTATTAAAGATCACTTAGATGTGGACCAATCCTCTACTTTGCCATGGGGTTATTTGCAGTTTAGGTATGCTTCAACTCTACACTCCTATGCAGAAATTTTAGGTCGAACAGAAGAAAATTTATCTTCTGAAGCTTTCATGAATGCTAGATATTCTGTGTCTCCAGCCACCTGTATGTTTCTGTGTTAAAAATACTGATTTAAACATTAAGTCAATGAGGTGGATGATTTTCTCCAGAAAATATCATTTTGATCCCCAACAAAAATAAAGGCTCATTTCAGAGAAGTATTGGTATTGGTCTTCAAACAAAGCTGTCTTCAAGAAAGGAATAGGCCTTACCATTTTTGTGTCAATCAACTTGGCCTGTGTGGGGAACTGGAAAAACTTGAAAGATTTTTACATAAAGTTCTCTGCCAATTCTCTCAGCACTTTTATTAATACAAGAATTGAAGCAGTACCAGCTTAGGTATACAGGATGTCTAAATTACATGGGAATAAATTATTAGTTCCAGTGGATTAAATTTTCTTTTTTAAAAGATATTTTTTAAAAGCTGTATACTAATATTTTCATTCATTGCTATTTTTGAATGGCTAGGCAGAGAAGACAAATTGTTTTGAGGATGACAGTTGCTTGGTCAGCCTGGATTTACTGATGAGTCCTTCCAAATTTTTAGAAGGTTCAAGGAAGGAGCCTCATGAAGTTCAAATCATACATCCTGATTTTTCTTTTATCTTGATTCTGACAAAGCAAATAAAGTCATAAAAGCTACCTTTGCCAACCTTTATAAGTCTTCTATTACATTTAAAAGCTTCTGTCTTTGGCACTGAGCCTGATTGAACTTTTCTTATCAATTTAACTTAAACCTGACACAGATGTGAAAGGAATCTGGCATACCAACTCATTGATCTGCATCTAGTGATACATTGCAGGTGCACATCATTAGGAAATAAATACTGCCACTGAAACAACCAGATTTTAAATAATTCAAGGAACAGTAAAATATTCCCATCAACATTTAGCATTTTTCTTTTTCTTCCTATAATTTATGCTCTTCTTTTAACTACTGTGTTTATGTCAGTGATATTCAAATTTTTTCCCATGTTTCAGTTGCTGTGTAGTTTGATTCTTAGGTTGAAATTTGACTCTAACTGAGACTTCTGTTATAAATTAATTGCTAATATATGGCATTGACCTTAGAAAAAATCCAGCACCTCAAAGCTGTAATAAACAGATTGATTGTACTTACCTTTATTTATAATTTTTTAAAATTTTTTTGGCAGTGAAAATTTTAGTTTTATAACTATTGGATTCTAAGCTACATTTTCTTAACAATAATAATATCTTCTGACTCACTAAGGTGAGATTTTGGATTTGACAGTTTTTGTTCTCCTTTGACAGAAGGAGCTCGCTTTCCTAGTCTTTTGGGTTGGTTGTTTTTTTTTTGGGGGGGGGGTTTGTTTTGGTTTTTTTGGGTCTTTTTTTTTATTTTATTTTTGGGGTGGTTTTTTTTGTTGTTGTTTTTGGGTGTTTTTGTTTGTTTGTTTGTTTGTTTGTTTTTGTTTGTTTTCTTTTTTCAATGGTACAGTGTTTATAAAAGACTATATTCCTGGCAAAAACAAAGTAGAAGGTACATGTGGTATTGGCTGCTTGCAGCTGTGGAAACTTTTCAACAGTTAAGGAAACACAAACAGCAAATACACAGTAGAACTTATGGAAACAGTGGGAGATGAGATTGTCTGTTAGCTTAGGCTGTTTCTTCCATACTTGGGTGGACTTCTGCAGGGCCAAAAAAGTGGTTGATTTCTCAGTCCTTTGTATAACAGGTTTCTTTTATGCTAAGTTCTTCAGTATCAGGTAAAATTCAAAGGAGTGAAGGGGAAGTCTTCATAACTGCCATATAAATGCCATAATACTCTCAGAATTCTGTTTAAAATCTAACAAATAAAATAAAAGCATAAAATTTTTATAATTTATTTGGTGTTCTGTACATACTATAGTACTCTTCATAAATAAATACCCCGTTCTGAAATTGGTGCCTGCCAAAAGTGCAGCTCAGTCAGATAAATCATCTCCTTAACCTTTGGCATCAGGTAAGGAAAAAAAGGTCGTCTCTGGCCATGGTGAAGTGAATCAATATTAATGTTATTTTATCAATGTAAAAATCTTTGGATAAAAATATAATTCAGCGCATGTTTATTTGATTTCCTTACAAAATCAGTATCCTCAGTGGTGATACTGATCTATCCAATCAAGTTTTCCTTGAGCATTTGCATATTTTTCTACTATAAATAGTTTGAACATCTGCAGCGGTAATTTATAAACCTTATTTGTATTATTTATAGTACTTTTTTATTAGTTTAACACTAGTCCTTTAAAAAAGGATCCACTAGGATGCACTGGAGAAAATATTTACTTGACCAAACAGAGAATCCACAAAGTATTAAAGAAAGCATGAAAAAATTATGGACTACACATAATGGAGATAAGCACTAAAGATATTTTTAAATCATGAAAATGCAATTGCATTTCTTCTATAATATTGAAATTAGGAGTTCACATTTGATTATTTTCCCTGCAGTTTTCCCTTTAAATGTTTAAATTTTGATATAATAAGGAATATTTTTATCAGTGACAGTCCTAATTTTAATTGATTTTTGCCAGTGGCTCTCTGAAAAACACTATCTCCATCTCTGTTTCCTGAAGGAGTTGTTTCTTAAGTGAAAAAGATGGTATAAATATGTTATTTATAAGCTTTTAAGATAAAAGAAAATAGTAATGAAAAAGCCTGGATTTTTTTTCTCACTTTATGAGTTAAAATTAAATATGCCTAGATGTGACTTTAACAAAATTTGGGATTTTGTTGGGATCCCTTCTATATTAA
>WEIU01020945.1:25364-39326 GCA_013389925.1 Aegithalos caudatus
CACCAAAAAAACCCCAACCTATTTTACAAGGGAATAGGAGTAGGAAAAGATGGGAAAAGTATTGGGAGAAAAAAAAAGGCAATATGTGTTTTTGAAGTGTTTTGGCTCCCAAAAAGCATATTCAATCAAAAGCATCTGACAACCTCCACATTGGAATCTTCTGCTTGTCAGTGAGAATACTGTGAAAAAGAGAACAGTTAATATAATCAATTCAGACTTTCAGAAAGTCCCTCCTGATGTTCAGTTAAGGAAGCCCGGTGCTATCATTTTGTTCCAGGAGCAAAGCCTAGCAAAGATCACAAACTGTCTAAATAAAAACTTAGAAATGGAAGACATGGAGACTTGGAATCCATAAATATCTCTAGCTGGTTGGTTGGTTGGTTGTTTTTTTTTTCCTTTTTCTGAATAAGGAAGGTAATGAATTTCATAGAACCATAAAATGGCTTGGGTTTGAGGGGATCATAAAGGTCATCTAGTCTAAAACCCCTGGGCAAGGGTAGGGATGCTTTTCACTAGACAAGGTTCCTCAGAACTCCATCCAACCTTGCTCTGAACACTTCCAGGCATGAGGCATTCACAAACTGCTCTGGGCAACAGTAAGGAATTTTCCTAGTATCTAACCTGAAATTAGCCTCTTTCAGTTTGAAGCCATTTCCTCTTGTCCTGTCACTACATATCTTGTAAATAGTCTCTCTCCATCTTTCTTGCAGGCTTCCTGAAAGTACTGGAAGACTGAAATTAGGTCACATCAAGGCCTTCTCTTTTCCAATTTGAACAAAGCCAATTCTCGTAGCCTTTCCTTATAGGAGAGGTGTCCCATTTCTCTAATCTTGGCGAGCCTCCTCTGGTATCACTGCAATAGGTCAACATCCTCCTCGAGCTGGGGACTCCAGAACTGTACACGGTACTCAAGATGAGATCTCACAAGAACAGAACATGGGCAGAATCCCCTCCCTCAACCTGCTGGCCAAGCCTTGTTATGATGCTGCCCAGGAAACAATTATCTTTCTGGGCTCCCAGCACATGTTGCCGGGTCATGTTCAGCCTCTCACCCACCAGTACCCCAAAGTGCCTCTTGGCAGGGCTGCTCTCAACAGAGTTATATCCCAGCCTGTATTGATACTGAAGATTTCCTTGAGCCAGATGCAGCACCTTGCACCCAGTTTTGTTAAACTTCATGAGATTCCCATGGGCCCACTTTTCGAGCATGCCTGGGTCTGTCTGGATGGCATCACATCCTTCAGGTGTGATAACTGCACTGCTCAGCTTGGTGTCATCTGCAAATTTGGTGAGGGTGCACTGAATCCTTTCTTCTGTTGTCATTAGTGAAGATATTAAATAACATTAGTCCCAATACAGAACCCTGATGGGCATCAAGATTCTGAGCTGCTGACCACTACCCTCTGGATATGACCTTCCAACCACTTTCTAATCCATCTAACAGTCCATCAAATCTGTCTCTTTCCAATTTATTGAGAAGGATGTTGTGGGGGAAAATGTCAAAGACTTTAAGAAGTCCAGCTAAATGATATCTGTAGCCTTTCTCTTGTCTACTGATGTAATCACTCCATTGTAGAATGCTTTTTCATAGGAAATGACAGTTAAATTTCAAATGAAAGAAGTAATGCAATGATTAATATAGATGCTGAGTTAATAATTTCTTTGTTTTGTACTTGTGTCTATAGTTGTCCATTACTAGCTTATAATTTAATATACAAAGTGAGTATTACAATATTTGGAAAGGTTAACATATGGGGGTAACAAATACTTTATAGATAATAGTTTATAGATTTTTAATTTACATCACTCAAAATCAGACAAGAATTAGTAGGACATTGACAGGATGCAGACAAAGCAAGAGGATAACACAACAGATTAATACTGACAATGAGTCAAGCACACACATTTTGTCCTACACTTTGGCCTATTTGAGAGTTGGAACTGATAGAATGTGTATTTCATCAAAACATATTAGCACAAATGAAGATTTATATAGGGAAAAAAAGAAGGTATCATTATGATTAATTTCTATAAAATTGAAGTGATTGCTGAGTTGAAATATTAGCTTTCATTTAAGTAAGCCAGTTCAAACCTATTAGAAGTTTGATTTCATCTTCATATCTTTATTTAAGAAAATTATTAGGTCAAGAGAAAATTAGTGTGAAAACAATGGTCTTATTTATGCAAAAATGCACAGCATTAAAGAGTACCTTAAGGAGACATATTGAATAATGGATGGCATGTTACTGTATGGCAATCCAAAACTTCTCTCTCCCTATTTAACTATCATGTAAGATTATAGGGACATAAATTGAACTGTGAAGTAAAAAATTAAACATCCCACCAAATATTATATCCTTTTAATTAATATGTGTTCATTATTACTACAAGTTACTAGAGGCTATGAAACTAAAAAGAAATAAAATTAATATTAATATGATTAATACAAATATCTATAGCTGTATTAGACATGCTTACTTATTCATACATGTATGCCTTCATGCTCTAGGGAATAAATGAGTGCAAATTATATGGAGCAGAAGACGTTTTCTCTGTGTTGATTGTATTCACACCATTCTAACCAATATAAGGTCATGATTCTGGTCACAGTGAAGGCAGGAAATATAAATATGGATCAATTAATTATTTAGTTTCATAGGGTTTTGCAAAATATTGGATGTCCAGAACACATCTATTAAAGCCTTAGAAAAAAAAAATTATATATATGTGTGTCCAAGTCAGGGGTGAATGGTTATGGATTGATTGACTTTACTAACTGAACAGAAGTACATCTACTTACACGTTTGCAGGATAGCCAAGTCAAGCTGGTCACATAAATCTCCTGTAACAAGTACTCTAGTGGCATTATACATACTTTCCTAGGTACTTCACACAGGCTCAGTGAAGTGTTGAGATCTTATGTCCAGGTCTTTAGGAGACTGACAGGTGCAGTTGCTAAGCTTCTCTCCACTGTATTTGAAACGTCATGGTAGTCAAGTGAAATCCCCAGTTGCTGGAGAAAAAGGAAACAGCACACCCTTTTTTAAAAAGGGTAAAAAGGAAGATCCTGGGAACTGCTGACTAGTCAGCCTCACATTAGTACTCAGTAAGATTATGGGACACTCCACATATCCCTGGAAGAGAGGCCCAGGCGTATGCTGTGGATGACACAGAGGTGGTTAGAGACAGCCAACATATCTTCACCAAGGGCAAATTGTTCCTGACTGATTGGATAGCTTTCTATGATGGACTGACTACATTGGTGGATAAGGAAAGAGCAACTGGTGCCATATATCTTGAATTCTGCAAGGCTTTTGACATAATATCCTTTTTTTCTAATTTAAAAAGATAGAGATACTACAGATGAACTACTTGATGTATAAGAAGTTGGTTGAGTTGGTGTGTCCAAAGGCTGGCAGCCCACAGCTCAATGTCCAAATGGAGTCACTAAAATCTTTATGGAGTCACTAAAATCTTTTATCCTTCAGCAGTCCCTGTTGGGGCTGATATTGTTCATTACTCTTAGTGACATCAAGTCTGCACCCTCAGCAAGTTCACAGATGACATCCTACTGAGTAGTGCAGCAGGGAAGGCTGCCATCCACAGGGACCCTAAGGTTGAAGGAGATGATTCTCCTCTTCTACTCTACTCTTTTAAGACATCACCTGGAATACAGAATCCAGCTCTGGCATCCCCAGCATAAGAAAAACATGGATCTGTTGAATGGGTCCAAAGGATGGCACAAAAATTATCAGAAGACTGGAACACTTTTACTATGAAATAATATTGAGAGTGTTGGGGTTGTCCATCTTGTAGAAGAATGTACTCTGGGGAGGCCTCATTGTGGCCTTTCAATACTTAAAGGGGGCTTATGAGAAGTAGTCATGTGTTTTTTCAGCGCCTGTGTTATAAAAGAAAGAGTAGTGGTTTTAAACTGAAAACTGTGGATTTAGATTAGATCTGTTGAGGCACTGGAACAGGTTAGTCAAAGCTGTGGATGCCCCATCACAGGAAATCTTCAAGGTCAGGTTGGATGGCATTTTGAGCAATTCAGTCTTCTGAAAATGTCCTTGCCCATGGTGGGGCGGTTGGACTTGGTGAGATTTAAAGACACTTTCCAACCCCAAAATTTCTGTGATTCTATGTGAGTGATCAAATACAAAAAAAAAAAAAAAAAAAAAAAAAAAAAAAAAAAAAAAAAAAAAAAAAAAAAAAAAAAAAAAAAAAAAAAAANCAAACCCTAACAGAATAAAATAGTGCTTCTTTGATGTTATGTTGTCATAAGGAGACAAGAAATACTTAAGTAGCCAAAAACCTTAATACTACAATTGTAGAACAGGAGAGCTTTGTTAAAGTGTTATTTTTATTATGTGTTCATTTAATGTGTTCATTATTCTAAGAGAAGATTTTAAAGAATTTTGCATAAACAAAATGAGCAATTTGTGTTCTAATTCTACCCAGTACTTGCCTGATCCTATTCTAGGATTCTTTTTTCTGTTCTGGGGTAAAATCATTTCCAGTCTATCTGTATTTGTATAATGCATGAACTGTCATTTCCTTGTGTTACTACATAGAATAGATTTGACCATTTTCAGAGTGGGAACAAGTTTTCAGAAAGATTTGTTGTATGAATTTTAATTTTGCTGTTTCAGAAATTGCTTCTTTGTCATTTTCTTGGCAAGTTAATTGAAAGCTGATAACATGACAAGTACTAAAAACATCCTTTTGTTCTACCATAGAAGAATAGATTATATTTTGTATATGACTCTTGTAAATTATACTTTTTCTTAGATTTAATATGATTATTTATTGAAATTCAGGTAATATTTTAAGACATAATGCATAATTCAGTACATATTTTTTACATTTGCTTTAATCAACATACATCAAATCTTAAGTTTGAGGGCAAAACTAATCATTGTGCATGAACTCAGCTGTGAAGAGTAATATTTTTTTTTTTTTAACCTAAACTGCTGCTTATATGTTTTGGTATATATTTGCCTTTGTATTCAACAGTACATTGAATAGGATTCACATATTTAATTGTTAGAAAGTTTTGCAAAATATTATAAAGATTAGACAATTTTGCAATAAATTGCCCACACAATTTTAATCTTTTCACTTGATGTCTATAGTGGTTTCTACTTAACGGTTTGTCAGATGTAGTTGAACCTGTGCTCAGCAAAAGAACATATTCACTCTAATGTCAAAGTACTTAATTTCCATGACTTGTAACATTCTTTTCTATCATTAACAGATTTTTAGTTTAAAAATAGCTTCTTCAAATCAAGCCTTGATGAACAACGAAGTAGGAGGAGCAGCTAGACTGAGGAAAGAAAGGCTTGTAGAAACAGCTCTTTTTGAGTAAAAATGGCACAAGAAATTATCCTCTTAATATATACTCATAACAAAACTCTCTTTTTAATGCAGCCATGTAATTCTGATTGTTCTTTATTTTCTTTTTCCCAGACATTTCTTTAACAGGCAGTTATTACAGAAGTACACATGTGTCTTTATCCAGGAACTCCCCTCTTGAGCAGTATGTGTTTATGAGTGAAAAGCAGGTGCTCGCTCTCCTTTTTGCTCATCACCATTTGGAATGCTTTCAACTGATAATGCCTTTAAAAAATGTGAAGAACACCTGCCATCTTTATATCAGAACTGGTATAACTAGTCATATTTTTAGTTTTATTGCCAAGAATATCTTGTTTCTTGAAAGCTTCTATTGGACTCTCCTACCACTTATGTCAATCTGGATCAGTCCAGCTGTACAGTCAGCATTTCTTGGCAGTGAGTTGAGAGAAGCTGGCTATACATGCTCTTTGTCTTTGAAACACTTAAACTACAACTTAGGAAATAACGTATTTTGCTTTTCTTCCCTTTACCAGGGTTTTTCTTTATTTTACTGTTATTCTTACCCGTTGGGTCTCATGTGAGTTTTACTTATTATATACAATGAAAAGAACAGTTCTAGGAATGAAGTATAATCCATGTTTATATTGCTGATGGGTTTATACTGAGATACAGATTGAATTCCTGATTCTGGTATTTTTAGGTGGCATTCACATATGTACTGTAAACATCTAAATGTTGATTTATGTGTGTAAGTGGAGTCCCTGGGTTCTTGTTATGGTTCACATAGACTGAAGCTCAATTTAGTTGCATGTATTTCTGTATGCATCTGGATTCACATGAGGAGTCTTGGCATACCGAAGTTCATGGTTCTCAGAGATATAACTCCCTACCATAGTGAGAGTTGTACCACAGTAGAATTTGGGAATAGGGAGAAGACCACACTCTGAATTAAATGTGTCTGTGTCTACTGCTAGAAGTTTAAGATTCCATTATGGTCTGGTGAAATATAAAATTTGATTGAGTTGCTTCACAGTGGTGTCTATTGCCATCTGAGAGGCTCTAGAATATTGTCTATCATATCCTGGTTCCAGTATAAGTCTGCTCTCCTGACTTATATCTCTGACAAAGTCAAGTATGTTAAACAACATGAGGAGTGCTGGCATGATCAACTCAGTGGGATCTTTATAGTTTGTGATGTGCATATGAAATATTTAGTTTTAGAATAGGTGACTAAATATTTTACTTTTGTTTTAAAGAATATCAGTAATCCTTTCCTTACTCTTTGGAATGTTAGAATGAGATTGAAGATATACTAATTAATACAAAATCTCACTGTCTTGCAAAATTGAGTATTTCCATGCTGGGTCATATTTTATAGAACTGTAGAATGAATTTCTCCAAGTAAACAATGTAATAGGAATTGGTTATTATGATAACTATAATTTAGAAGTACATATAAAAGTTTATTAAATATGTGAAAAAGCAAAATCAACTCTCTTTTTCTTCATCTGTGTATCAATCAAGTTTAGGCAAAGCAGGGGTATATTTCTTCAAAAATTATAATTTATTTTCTCAGAATTAACATCCAAATTATATTCTTAGACTTTTTAAAAATCAAATTATAATTCAAAGCATTTGGAGACATATTTCATTATTTGGTATATATGATATACATGGAGATTTTGACAATCCAGCTTAAGCCAGTAGGTTACACCCTATTTATTTAGGTTTTTTACAGTACCAACCTGTTGAATAAATCGTATGGGCAAAATCTATGACTATCTTGATATAATTCTTAAAATGAAGCCTTTAAAACTTAGAGCTGCTCAGAGCCATTGGTTTTCAGTGATCAGCACAATTTCCTCTCCAGTGCATAAAAGTTTTTGAAATTATTTCAATAGGAAACTTACAAATATCATGGCATATATAAAATAAAATGTAATAGTTGCTTTTTTCTTTTTTTCTTTTTCCAGAAAGCTCAGAAAGACATTGATGAGGAAGAAATGCAAAGATATGTGAATTAAATATGTTGAAAAGGCTTAGAAAAGTCCACATACAGTAGAAATTAAGCTCAAATTAAGGTTAGTAAAACTTGGATACATTAAAATTTCAATCAAATTTCAAAAAGATTTCTCCAGCAGGATCCTGTTCTCATACAGTTTTGATCCTTAAGAATTGGCTCTTTCTCATGACCCCCAAAATGCCACTGTCTGCCTCATATTTGAGCTCTTGCTCTTCTCCAAGGTTAAACAGCTCAGTTTAACTTAGTAAAGTGCTGGCCAACATCAATCAGCTGTGTTACCACAGCCTTACTACTCATCTACTTCTCCTTACCACCACTTATGACCATGTAGTGCTGAACCTGGTGTTTGTGCTTTAATCTACCCCATACCCCCCAAATTTGTACTTGTTACCCAGGATCTTGTCGAGAGATAAACATCAGCAAGCCATAAAAGCCTTTCAGGAATTAAAACAAGGGGTTCCAGAAGTGCCTAAGTTTGCGGCTGTGTTGCAAAATTATTGCATGTCTAATTGATTGCAAAATGAAACTGCCATTAGGAATGCCCATGCCATAGCATGATCAGTAAAGTATGTTTTCTCTGATTTGCAGACATGTTCTAGAGATGATCATACTGTTGGCTAGCTAGTATAGAGCATAACTTAAATGTTCTGCTACACACAGTCTAATGCTTGAAACAGAAAGAATGTATCTGTATGTGCATACCAATGTTACTACAGACCACTACATCTCTTTTCTTTTTTGTATAAGATTTAATAGAAGCAATAGGAAATCTTGGTGATTTTGTATCAATATGCACAATTCAAAAAAGATTTTACAAATAGCTGCTTTTTTATGGATATTTAAAGTAATGGCGTTGCAAGTTGAAAATGACCCCATTAACAGATTTTAAGCTCCTTGCGAGGATTATATAGTCAATGCTTAAACCACAACATTCTGGAATAAACCTTAGGTGACTAGACTCAGTTAAACACCTGGAAAGCCTGTAAGTCATGCTGTAAGATTGATTTCAAGTACACTCAAAATAAAAGCATCCCACTGACAGTTTCACATATCAGTTGCATCATTGGCCATTAGAAGTTTTGTTCAAAGTAACATTGGAGGCTATGGGGACTAACAAACTCTAAGAGCTACCAGTCAAAAGGGGCTTTTTCAAATAAGAATAGTACATTCTTATGTACTTTGTACCTTAGACACTTGAAACAACCTATTCATATATATGTCCATTTTATTTGTTATGTTTTAAATACAAATAATGAATAATGTAGTACATATGACAAAACATGGATAACACTTTTTTAACTGGTCAATTAACTTTGGAGAAATACAGAATGCTATGTCTCTTAAAACATTATTTTTTGTACAACATACCCAGAAATTTGAAGTTTTGTGAGCTTTCAAGTTTTTTAATGCATAATTACTAACCACATGTGAGAGAGGCTGATATTTTTAGTGTGAAGAAGTAAGAAGAGATTTTAGAAGTTCAGGTGAAGAGAAGGATTTTTAAAATTCAAAAAGAAAACTACACTGGAGTGAAACTAGGTACTTAAAAAATTTCCCAAACAGACAAAGAAATAAACCTACAGACACAGACAAAAAATTAAAAAAAAAAAAAAAAAAAAAAAAAAAAAAAAAAAAAAAAAAAAAAAAAAAAAAAAAAAAAAGTAAACAACCACAAAAATGCACAACAAAACAAAACAAAAAAAAAAAGCAAGCACAAACAAAATACTAATCCAAAATACTAAAAGACCAGCTGAGGTGATTTAAGAAATTACTAGAGTTTTAAAATTACTAATTATTTTGTAAGACTCATAGGGTATTTTTGCCTTTGCTCTTCCTTTGAGATGGTTTCACTTGAGAACAGAGAGAAGAGAAAATGTTCTAGCAGTATTTTTGACTCACCAAAGACAGGGCAAAATAAACATTTAAAAATATTTTATTTTTATGTATAACATCCTTTTTTGTTTTGTTGAATTTCATAGATCAAAACTACTTGTCTTTCTGAACAATTTGCTAACAATTTTAATTCAGCATAAGTCATCAATCAATTTTCAAGTGACATGAATTAGGAAGTGTAACTATTTAGAAGATGCACTTGGAGAAATAATTTGATCAAATTCTTATCTGTAGGATTGAGATATAAATTTAGGTCTAATTTAAATTTTTAAGAACTCTAACTAGGATTTTAAGAATATAACTAGGATTTTAAGAATTTAGGATTTACACCAACATAATTAATAACAACATTCAGATTACTGTTTTTCTGAAAAAAAAATAAAAATCTCCCTTGGGTCAGCTTCTCATTTCCCAGTATTGAAACAAATCAAAGCAAGGAAAGTTGTAAGTATGCACTTGCCTGAAAGGAAAATGCTTACCGAATGCTATCAGCACTCAGCTTGAAGCTACTTCCAGAATCAGAGATAAATGTAGCCTACTCTGGCAATGGCCAAAGGATGAAAACTTCCAGTTACAAGAGCAGAAAATGCCATAAAGACATATCCTTCCTTTTCTTTCACCACATAGTATCCCACCTCAAGGACTGAAGGTGGATCACTGAATGATGACAGGGACTGAGCTTCCTCATATTACTCAGATATTCCAAATTTCATCAGTGTGTATGAGCTGCAGTTTCACACATATTTTTAGTGGAAGCTATTAGAGCTACTGCATTAGTTACTCAGAAATGGGTAATTTTGGTCATGCAAGACACTCTGTAAGTCACTATCTATAAGTGAAATGTATACCTTTAGTCAAAGCATATAAACTTATACACACTCATGCACTGAATTACCAATTGAGAAAAAAACAGCAATAATATGAATATGCTACAATTTGAGGTTTTTTGATGCCAAGTGAATCAGTACAAGCGTCTACACAACTATATCTTTAAAACAATGCATCACAATTAGAATTTTCTGACTTAAAAAAATTAAATCCTGAATCTGACACAGAAAACAGTTTTGCAATGGAGATGCAAGACAATTTGGCATGAGGGAGATGCTCATAGAATCATGAGCAGAGTCTAAGAGTATAACAGTTGGACATAGAGCACTAAAGAGACCAGTTAGACAAAAAAATCTTTCTAAGCTAAGAAAATAATTACAGACAACAGACTAAAATCCAAAAGTTGTCCCAGTTTTATTTCCACAAAAACATGCAAAATGCAAAGGTTTTTTCTGGGATATAAGTAATTTTAATTATAAAAGTAGAATCTGTACTGTGGAAAAAAATTATTTTAGGATTGATGGGAAAATATTGTCTTCATGTTTATGATTTCCTGTGATTTCCCATTTTCTTCTACCTAACTTGATGTGGGTATTATTAGTTCTACTTAACATGGTCAGATAATTGTTTTGTAAATTCTCTGTTTTTTTCCCTCATTGCTTATTGTTATTGATTCTTAATATCACTGCTACATATCTTAATATTTATTTTAATTGGAATGATCAGAATTGCCAAGTTTTCTAGTTAATTTAGAATCTGAAAATAATGGCTTCAAATTTTGGAGTCCTGAGGCTACACAATCATTCCATTTATTGAAATACATATAATCATAGAGAAAAATTAAAATATATTTACAGCAAAAATTTCCTAAATAGTTGTTAAATAAAGCCCTATTTTAAATGAATAATTTTTTTTTGGTTTTCTTCTGGAAATATTGGACTGCTTAGCTACTTCCTAGATTTGTTGTTTAAATAGCAGTAGTGTTCATTATTTTAGTAAGTTTGCAGGTTTAATAGTACATAGATTCAAAATTTAAAAAAAAATAAAATATAAGAACTAAAAAGTGGGTCTCTAAAAAAAGTTGGCATGCTTTTTTCCATCTTTCTGAATTGATCTAATAAATTTAGAGTTACAACACTCTAGAAAATTTTTCATGTTATGATTGTATGATTCTCTTTCAAACAAAGCTATTTATTATATGGATTTTTGTACACTGTGGCAAGAGTTATGTAATACACCACTTTCTCACTGAAAGCAACTTTACACAGAGAAATTAGAAAACTTTTGAAGATATGAATAACTCAAAGGAAAATAAAAACATGACACAAATAATACTTTTGCAATTATCTTGTCACAAAAATCAAGTTATACCCTTAGGCTGTTAGACATTAATACTACAGATGAGAGCACCATTAACAATTTTAAATTCTGTGAATGATAAAATCACTAGAACAGCAGTTTAATTCCTCTGATATTAGAAATCTTGAAGTTTCTACTCCCTGAAACTTCAGTCAAATTTGAATGAACTCACAAACCAAGATATAAAGATTAAACTGAAGTAACAAAAAGGGATTGAGGGTGGGAAGTAAAAGAGTAAAACCTCCATAAGGCAGAACTGATGATGCTTTTGTATCAAATTTCCATCTATGTCCCAATTTATTGTAGCTGTTGCCTATGGCTTAAATAAGTTATGGTTATCAGCATAAAAGTCTGCCTACTTGAAATCTACTGCTGCTGTATTTCTCTGCATTAATTTTATTCATCTACCACATATGTGATATTATTTTAATGGTTTGAAAAAAAGGATTTTTAAACCAGTATTTTATAATGTAGAACTATAGATATGAAAAAGAACTAATAAGTATTTTATGTTCCTTTAGTAACTTCAATATTCCTATATGAATTTAGAAAGCACAATGGTACATAAATATTCATATGTAATACTTAAGCTGGAAATGTGTAGGAGGAGGGCATATCTTATTTGAGTAATGGCAACCTGTCCTATATATGCAAATTTCACTTCACTTAAAAGAGTTCTAAATGGACATACATGAACACTACTCTCCTCCTAACTCAAACACATCTATGGCAGACTTCACCTCACCATGTAAAGAAACCTGTAGAACTTAGAAGATTTTATCCAGTTTCAAATTCTCAGTTCCTCTGTCCCAAAAATCCATTCCTTTTTTTATGTCAGTTTATATTTAGGTAACACAAAACAAATTTCAGTGCTTTTCTTTTATTTTAAGACTTTTTCTTAATACATTGCCTGTGGCAAGTACAGCATCCTCACCTACTACATATAAAAAGAGTTTTTCTAGTATCAGTAGAGTAAATATTCAAACATTTGTACGTGGCAGGCAATTCTCAAAACTAGTGAAATAGGGAGTTGACCTGGTTTTGGAAGTCATTTTTAGAAATAGCTTTAGGACCACATTTTAAAATTTAGCATAGCTGATGTAACACATAGAGAACTTGGCAGCTCTATGAAAAAAAAAGAAAAAAAAAAAAAGAAAAAAATCCAATATTGCTCAATCAGACTTCAGCAGATAACTATAAGAAACTGCAATTGAAAAGTGCCAGCTATTTACCTCAAATCATTTAGCTATACTTGGAATTTCTATAAAATGCTTTATGCTGAGTTATGTTTAAAACTGCCACCAAATAAAAATGTCAGTGATAAGTCTCTATCAGTTTATTTCAGTGTCAAGGCTTCTATTATTCTTTATGGCCTGTGCTGATTATAACTCAGTCATAGATCATCATTTTTCCACTAGAGAGTCAGTAAGACTAACACATTTGGTCCAGAAGTACTAGAGAGTTTAATAAATGCATCCCCCTGATTGCATTTGTGTATTTGGTGTGTCAAACAAGTCAGAAGTTAAAGAGAAGAAAGATGCTGTGACAGAAGAATGAAATATAGACTATTAATATCACTCTGTATAGTTTTTATTCAATGTGGGTGGGATGAAATGGCTAGAAATGGCTAAAAAACTGGTTTGGGGACTGAAATTTCTTGTATTAATTCTCCATTTACTTCTATTTTAAAACTTCATTTGCAGTATTTCAAAGTCCATGACTTATCCTGAAAGAACACTTATACATTAACAACTCTACACATACCTTATGACAAAAAAGAATTGACATCATAAATAAAATTTTAATAATGGAAGTATTTACAGAAGTATTGGGTATAGCATTTTATAAAACACTTTGCTATCCTACTATGTCTCTGCATCTTTCTACTTATGTATTTAAGCTTCATGTGAAGTATTCAAAAGATTGAAAATTCTAAAATTAAATTATGTGGCTGTACAGTCATTGTTCATCTCATCCTGGATTATGATGTACTCCATACATATGTATCTATTTATGTTCATGTACTCATCTTCAATTCATATTCTTGAGAGAATTTGGAGTGCTTTTTAAATTGTTTAATGAGTATTTCTTCAAATTCACAACACTTAAGGTGTGAGCCTGAATATCATTCCTACTCCCTTAATGTTCCTCTAAAAATTTATCTTATATATAAGATATATATTTCAAGATAAGTATAATATAAGTTGTTGTGGTTTCACCCCAGCCAGCAACCAAGCCCCACCAAGCCACTTGCTTCCTTCCCCATCACAGGTCAAGAATTGAAAGGGTAAAAGCTAGGAAACCTGTGGGTTGAGATAATGACAGTTTAATAGGAAAAGCAAAGGCTATAGACACACGTAAAGCAGAACAAGAAATAATTCACGCCTTGCCGTGGGCAGGCAAGTGTTCAGCCATCCTCAGCAGAACATGGCCCCATCACATGCAACAGTGACTTGGGAAGAGAAATGTCATCACTCCAAATGAACGCTCTTTCCTCCTCCTTC
>WEIU01020945.1:39399-50292 GCA_013389925.1 Aegithalos caudatus
GGGTCACCTGTCCCAGCTGTGTCTCTTCCCTGCCTCTCATGTTCCTTCTGCCCCCTCGCTAGCATGGCAGTACGAGAAGCAGAAAAGGCCTTGGATCTGTGTAAGCCCTGCTCAGCAGTAACAAAGGCATCTCTATATTACCAACCCTTGTTCAGCACATTTGTTCAGCACAAATCCAAAACACAGCCCCATATCAGCCGATGGGAAGAAAATTAATTCTACCCCAGTAAGTACCAACACACACACACACACACACACAGAGATAGATANCTATGAAGCTATACATTTTAAATTTAAGTTTTAATATAGTTTAAATTTAGGATTTGTGGGATTGTTTTTTGTTGAATGGTTTTAGTTTCCCCTAAAGCCAAAATTCACAACAGTGTCATATTTGATGGTGTGGAATGCTGCAATAGGAGCCTCTTTTGAAAAAATAAATTAAAAAAAAAAAAAACAAAAAACAATTATGAACATGAATTCCTTGTGCAATGAAGATAGAATTCATTATGGTTCACCTGTGTGCTCCTAAGTGTTAACAATCATGGCTTTCTTCAGTAAATATACTATCAAGGATTTATTTCCCCTGCCTTGTGCAGCTATTAGAAGCTGGGTGTGTAGGTGTTTATCTCTCACTTTCATGCATAGGAACACATCCATATTTGATCCATTGAAGAGATCACCCATAGCATGAAAGACATATGTAACAGATGACACAGTAAACCCAAAAGTATAGTGGTTTTAAAATCTTACCTTTCCCTTCAATTGTCTAAGGTGGTATGGTAACTTTTTAAATAAAGATGAGTAGTTTTTCTTTTATTTTAAAATGAACAGCCTGAAATGCTTGTGTTACTCCTGCTTACATTTTGTAATACAGCAAATTACACTACTTCAACAAATTAGATTTATGCTCAGTGTCCTCTTCTGCCTTAATAAATTCATACCCATCTGCTGAGTTACAACTTAGGCTTGTAGCCACCACTTCTGCAAAATCTAGCCAATGGTACAGTTGAGGATACAAAACCCATGAACCTTTGGAAAAGCAAAAATAAAGACTGTGACCTTTGCATGCTCATGAGGCTGTTCTCCTCAGTTTTGTCCCATCAGTCTTGCATATAAAGTCAGTCTTGAATGAAAAATTTTGAAGCACTCTAGAGCAAAGACACAAATTGGATTTGTTTTCTCCAAATAATCTTCCATGAAGAGTACCTTTATTTTTATGTTGCATAGTCATATTTTTGTGCATTCAGTAAAAAAATATATATTTTCATAGATAGAGAGGATTTGGGTGATTGAGAGTTCACCAGGCAGTGCAAGGTTTTTTTTATAATGCCATGGAAGATGCTGAGTTCATATCCATGCTATTAGTGTGTACAACTGATCTCAGTGTCTAAATGAAACTTATTAAGAAAATCAGGATTACTAATAGAGAATAACTGGGATATATGCATGAATTTTATGATTTTCTCAGTTCCTTATTTGTAGAGGAAACGTGGCAGAAATAGATGCATTTTTTTCCCTTTCTTGTCTTTGTAGATTGTGTCAAAGAAAAGTCAAAAATTTAAGGTTGTTATGAAAGTTTAGTTTCTGTTTTCTCCTTCACCTAAAAAAAATAAATTCAGACAGGTATGATAAAAAAATATAAGTCATATACAGACAGATGAAACGTATTTCTAATAGTTTGAGGTTTTTTTCACCATTATATGTTATGTTTTATACAACAAAGTTCAACACCATTTCACACAGTAGTTTCATTAGAAGCAATTGTACAGGAGCAGAGAATTTTTTGAGTAAAGCATGTTTAAATACCCTTGAAACAGAGGTAAAATAATGTGGGCTTTTTTGTACTTTATTTGGTTCTCTCTCTTATGACCTAGAGTTATGTCACGCACCCTGAGAGATCAGCTACAGGATTATGGTACATAGTTGCTATGTCTACACATGTAATGGAAAAGTCTTCCCCAGTGGTATGGTTTTGACTGAGACAATAGTACAAAATAAAACAAAATAAAATATTGAAGATCAGAAGATCATTCAGAAATCATTATTTTAATCCAAATCTGTGTTTCCAAGTCTAAAAAAGGGTCTACAAGATCACACCGTCCTCCATATTGTTGGCTAGATACTTGAAGTAGAAAAACATTCAGCTGGGATTTCAGAACCACTAGGAGTGGTGTTAGTGTGACAATCATCACACATGAGGAAAAATATTATCTATTTTCTTCTGCTGAATGTTAGCTAAACTGGTGGAAGTATCCTTAAAATTACTGTTATATGTGTATATTAATACTTTGAAAACTGTCAGAATGGAACTGGATGTGATTTCAGAGATTTATTTTCCTCTTTAGACCAGTTAGTCTTAGCTAACTCTATAGTTTCATAGGTTAAAGAAAAAAAAAAAAAAAAAAAAAAAAAAAGATCAATTTCCCTGAAAAAAAAAAAAAAAAAAAAAAAAAGATTACTTTGCATGACAAAAAAAAGCCAACAAATGAAGGCTGGCATTTAAAAGTTACAGTTAAAGAAAAGCATATGGACATATTAGTAAAGAACTAAAGTTTTTAAATCTTTTAACCATTTTTACTACTAGGAACCTTACATGTACGAACAAGGTGAATCAAGTCAAGACATTCAGATACAACGATTTCTCATGCTTTCACTAAGAAACCAATAGATTGTATTGTTAAATTATGTTAATGCTTTAATGCTATGCTGTATAATGCATAATTTATACCTCCAGTGCCAAAATGCATGAGTGCAGTTCTCCTGATTAGATATTTTAAGAGCTGAGAAATCTGCAAACTCTCTGGTTGACTTTATTTTATTTAGCAAATCTGCTAATGGAACATGGTTTTAACATATTCACAATGAGTAGATTTTAGAAGAATGATGGATGTATCAATAAGTTTTGTAGTGAGGAATGTACGTGGATAATCCATGACAGCGTTAATTACAGCAATGTATGATGTTAACAAAAATAAATTGGGAATAGATTATCACAGACTACTACACCTGATTAAGATGTCTCATGCTTGTTTCTGTAGAATATGTAAAATTCTCTCTGTTCTATGCATTTAAATATAACAGCATAACTGTTAAAATTAACAGAATAAAGTGTGAAGTGTCACTTGATTCTGAATTTTAATGCTGAAACCATGCTATTTTTTATTCAGTGGAGTCCTTCATAAGCATTTCAAGTAGTCACAATTTTTTAGGAACTCTGAATCTCATTTGCAGGTGAAATAACCTACTTTAATGCTGCAGAAGCAACTGAGGAGGTTTGGCAGAAAGATGACATCAGAATAGAGTTTCAAGAATCTAGGCTTCTCTAAATTTAGGTCATATATCAGTCTAGATAGCTATGGTTTGAAGAAAACTCCTGGCTTATTAAATCCAAATGCTCCCATCAATTATTTTACTATATATTCCTTTATATATTAGAATCCAAATCCATCTTATATCAATATAGGGGGGCTGACTCCTCTGTTACCACTGAAAATCCATGTCAGAGGCTCATGATTCCAGCAACTGGAAATTTCTAGCTTAAATTTATTCACAATTAGTCCATTTCTATATGCTCCAAACTACCAGTTTTCTGTACTATCTGTTGTCAACTGCTTAGAACTCTGGTCATTTTTCCACTTAGGATTATCAAACTATGCTCATTTTCTGTCTACTTTTTAGTGTCTTCTGGAGTAATACTCACCATCTAGCTTTCTGAATATGAGAGACTCGTAAATTACAGAAGAAAATTACAGAAGAAATGTGTTAAGAACTAAAAGTAACATTTCCTCTCTTTCCTGAGATAACTTTTTCTGAAAGAAAAAATCTGCCTTTTCATTACCTTGTGATCAATGTTAATCACCCTGTCATGAGTCTTCTGATACCATCACTTTATTATAATATAAAAGTTACAGCAATTGTTTGTCGGTCTATTAATTTCTACACATAACATGTTGTATTTTGAACTATCAAGCTGTATTAAATTCTTATTAATCCAGGTTGATTTTCTTCCTGCCCTCATTCTTATTTTAAATCATCCGAAATCCATTTTCTCCCCAACAAACAGACAGGAAGGAAAAACCACAGAGCTGCAACTAATGGAAATATGTAGATCAAAGTTCATTGTAGTTGGACTAACAAAAGCAGTCTGAATTACACTTGAAAATTTTGCCTTAAATGGTGAATATAACTAAACTGGACCAAATCCTGAGTCTAGCAATTAATTGTTACAAAAAGGAGCATTTTTTAAAATTTGTAATTATAGCAGTTTAAGGTTCTTATGGTTTATATCTGTATTAATGTTTTTGTAACACTCCTCTTGTAGACATAATCAGTTTTCTAATTATAAAGTTTTAGTATATAAGTCTATATTATTAATATTATATTATATAAGTATATNACCTGACTCTTTATCCAGCTATACTGAATACTATTTAAGGACTATTTAAGGACTAGAAAATGAAGTATTTCTTTAATGAATTTTTTATTGACTTTGGATATGACATCTGCCAGAACATGTAAAGGAATATGGCTTGAAGAGGCAAGAGAGATGTGATATTTGGTGAGACTTTGGTTGTGAAAAATTTATATCTAAAAAGAAACTGTATTATTCATATGGACATAATATATTTTAAGAAACATAAGTGTATGACTATCTCAAACACATGGTCTTCTATGAGCTGCAGCATACCTGATAGTTTCAGTTGTCAATAAAACTGAGAGGTTTTTTACATCTTTCTTAGGTTTTCTCTTTACTGACAAAGTCACATTGAATTTATTCTCACAAGAGCATTCAACATTATGATTTTCTGACTTCTAATCCCTCTAAGGAGAAGTTATCTCCAAGTACAGTTGTTGAGACACAGCCAGGCAAGTATTTTTTTTTAATTGACTGGTTCTTCATTCAGCTTCTATACAGCTAGAATATATGGATGAGTCCACTAATCTCAGTAAAATTATATTCTTAAGTACATTCAAGAATCAAAATGAATTTGTATTTAGTTTATTCAGTTTGTTTGGAAGGCCACTCATAAGTGAAAAAATTATACATATCTCTCTATCCTTCTCTTCAGGAAAGAGCCTGTTATCTAAAATTTCAGCAAAGTTTTTCAAAACATATAAGTAGTCTGAAAGAAACAGCTTTAGAGAACAAAACCAGAATATACCATCAGCAAGAGTGTTTCTAGAGACCATTTCTTTCACTGGGATAGTGAGGCTACACATGTGCCAATTTGTCATCAAAAGAAAAGGAGAGACAATTAACTAATCCATGCTGATAATTAAAGAAGAAAAAAAAGACTATTAATTATAATTTAAAAATTAATAGAAAAAACCCTATAATAACTGTTCCTATATATAAGAGGAAATGTTAGATTCTTGCCCAAAGTTCAGGGGGTAAAATGGGTGAATATAACTTTTCCATTTAGGTTATTGAGAGGGACTTATCCCTCTTCAGCATCCCATTACGCAGATGATCCTCTGTATCCAGTGGTAAGGAAAGAGAATCCTCTTCATTCTCTCTACTAATCATTACGGAAAGTATGAAAAATTACCAGGTAATTCTGTCTGTTAAGATTCTTTTTCTTCATACATGTTTTTTATAATTTTATTTCTCTGTAGTTTGATTTCTTACACTCAGGAATCACATGGAGTAGGTATGTAATAAAAAAAAATAAAAATACGTCTCCAGTTTTCCTGGATGAAATCACTCTTCCACTGAGGTTGATTTTTAGGAGAAAATCAAATCAGGAGATATTTTGAACAAGCTATGGTTTCCAATAGCAGCAAGGTGAGAGCACAAGAATAACAGACTCATCAAAATAATTTACTTTTTTTTGGATTGGGATAAAATTTCCTTCATTCAGTCTTAGAAATAAGTGAAAAAGAGGAAAGAAAACTTTTTTTTTTTTTTTTAACTTATATCAGTTAGTGATTTCTATTTATCCTATTAGTCAAAGAAAAAGAAAAGCAAAGAAAGCTGAAAAATTAATAAAAAAATCTAAACTATGTGAATTGAGTCATGAACATACACAGCCCTTTCCTCAAATTTGAGACATGCTGAACAATGAAAATGAAGTGTGAATAATATGAATAATATCTTTATTGACTAATAGGATAGAATCATGGACTATTTAAAGTTTGAAATGATGTTTAAGATCACCAAGTCCAACTATTAATACAAAAGCTCTATCTACAGTTTTTCAATACCTTCAGAAAAGGTCATTCCACCATCTCCGTTGCAAGTTTTTGCTAATGCTTCAAAACTTTTGATGAAGAAATTTTTCCTGATATCCAATCTAAACCTCCCCTGGGGCAGCTTGGGGCCATTTCCTTTTGTACTGTCTCTTGTTACAAGGGAGAAGAGCACCTTGAAATGCACCTTGTAATAATATCAGGTAGTTGCAGAGAACAAGAAGGGTTTCCTCTGACCCTCTTTTTATCCAGGTCAGACAACTCCAGCTCCCTCAGATGCTCCTCATAAGATTTGTGCTCCAGATTCTTTCCCAGTTTTGTTGCCCTTCTCTGCACGCACCTCAGTGTCACTTCAGTAGTGAAGGGCCCAAAACTGAACGTAGAATTCAAGGTGTGGCCTTGCCAATGTTAAGTACAAGGTAAAATCACAGCTGTGGGTCTTCTGGCCACACAGATACAGACCAGGATGGCATTGGCTTCTTGGCCACCTGGCGCACTGATAGCTCATGTTCAGCCGCTGTTGACCAGCATCCCTTGGTCCTTTTCCTCCTGGCAGCTTTCCAGCCACACTGCCCCACTCTATCACATGGTATGGGGATGTAGTAACCCAAATGCAGGACTTGGCACTTGGCCTTGTTTAACCTCATGCAACTGGCCTCAGCCCATCATCAATCCAGCCGGTCCAGATCCCTCCTAAGGTCTTTCCTGCCATCCAGCAGATGAACATTCTTGCCCAACTTGGCTCTGTCTGCAAACTGACTGAGAGTGCACTTATCCACTTAATCCCCACATCCAGATCATCAGTGAAGATTTTAAACAGGATTGATGCCAACATTGAGCCTTGAGGAACACCACCAGCAACTGGCCATCAACTGGATGGAATACCAGTCACCATCACTCTCTGGGATTGGCCATCCAGCCAGTTTTTACCCAGTGAAGAATTTACTTGTCCAAGCCATAAGCAGCCAGTTTCTCCAGGAGAAGGCTGTGGTAAGCAGTGTCAAAGGCTTTACTAAAATCCAGGCAGACAAGACGTGCTACAGAATATAATCTCTCGCAATCTCATTTTGGAATGAAGCATCTCACAGAAGAAATATGAATAGTCAAACTCCACAACTTTCTTATTGAACCATTTGCTTTTTCTATACGTCTTATAAGTTAATTTGGAAAATAAGCTATATTATCTCTGACTGTAACAGATAGAGTTGATTTCCTACAAGGAGGTTCAACTGAAAAGTAAAAATATTATGACTTGACAAAGTAATTCAAATAATGGTGTAAACCTCATTAGAAATAAGGCATGCTTTGAGAGATAATCCTTATCTTTTCTTCACTCAATTACTTTCTTTATTTAATTAAACTATTTTGGAATATTTTGTTATACAAAAATATACATCTGACACCAACAAAATCCAAGGAGTGACCAATAGTAAATGTTTAAAAATTTCAAGGACATTTGGAATGGGTGAATAAGTATAATATCATATTGCATTGTCCAAAATACTTACTAATTTAATTTAGTGTTCTGGTCAAATCAGTTTGCTGTTTAGATACTTGAAATGCTTTTATATGTGGCTAATGAAAAGTATTTTCTCTATATTGTCATTATGTAGAGTGAAGGGCATGTTTGTAAATGTTAGCATTAGCTGTCTAAAGAACTACTGAAGTTAATCTACTCAGAAAGAGGATAAACCGCTCCTCTATTTAGTTGAATAACAAATTATGTTGGGTCTTTTTAACAGAATATTTTTATCATCAAAAATAACCATTTGACCTCCAACACTTCAATATTTGTTGGGGATTGTGCAAATACTGGACAATTTCATAATAATAAAAAATATGCAATGATGCAGCAGTAAGTGAGATATGTGAAATTAATCTGGTCTCAGGTTTCAGCTCATTCAAGACAGTTGATTTTATATGCTGACCATTGTTCATCTCCCTCTTTCACCAGTTGCATAATCTCCGTGCTTTCACAGGCATGAACTTAGGTTTTTAAACTAACACCACTTTTGAACTTAATTGAGATTATTTCTTCTAGTATGCTAACTGCGTTTGTCTTTTCTTGTCAGTGATCACTTAACAGTCCTCCAGTACCCTCTTTGAAGAGCCTATCCCAGTCTCTCAGCTTCCACATGGAAGTTTGCACAGGCCCCTTGTGGCTACTGCTACTGCTCCTCCCATTCAGCCAGGCCAAATTTTAGCCAGACATAGAGGACCTTCTCTAGACCAACTCTCCCATCTTTAAAGGTCTTAATTTTTTTAAAGTATGATGAGCTGAGCGTCTCTATCTACTTTTGCTTTTAGGATGCACTTTATTTTTAAAATATATGTATAGACTATGAAGACATAAGAAATTTGGAAGGCAGAGGGCTCCTCAAAAAGAAGGAATCACTATTGGAAACATTTTAGTTTACAGGCAGAAAATCAGTAAACACTGAAAGGTATTGGCATAGCCCAAGGGCTTCAACTGATCTTGTTTATGCCTGTCATTCTTGTTTCTTAAGGAGTTATCACCAACTGGCATCTATCAATCCTTTTAGAGTGACCAGTGAATTCACAGGACAAAGATTTTTCCTAGGGTAGTTATGATACACTGATTATTATTTGTTAGGTATCAGAGAACTGCCAAAGATATCTATGACTTTCCTTGACACATTTTCCCTAACAAGGCTTTGAGGACATCTATATAGTGTTCAGCAGATATACAGTGAAGATGAACTGCCTTTCTTTGCAATGCAAAACCAGGTCAATAGCAATACCAGGTTGGATGGAGGTTTTAGCAGCCTGGTCTTGTGGAAAGTGTCACTGCCCATGGCAGAGGGGTTAGAACTAAACCAATTTTAAGACCCTTTCAACACAAGGAATTGTATGGTCAAGATAGTCTAATATGTCTCGTCAATGATGTTTAAAAATTCAGAACCCTTCAGACAGGACCAGAACATAGTCTATTATTTGATTTAAAGAGGAGATTTAGTGACTTTTCCCCCCTCAGTTGCTTTTCTAGTGTTTTCACTCAAGAAACTTTAACTATACCAGCTTTAATGTCAGTTATTCCAGAACTGCAGTAAGAAATGCAATCAGATTGCAGATTATATTTCATTTTTTTTAGTTATCAACTCTTAAATCCAGGTAGTTGTCTCCGTGAGGGTGGCAACGACTCCTTTCATCAAAAGAGGATTGAGCAGAGTAAAACATTCAGCATGTAAAATCACATAGACCTGCTTATGGTTTTAAAGGAAAGGAGCAATTTTCAGTACAACGTATTCCATCTCCATTTTAAAGCACGAGTACTTCTGTTTCCATATATTCTGAAATAATTTTTTCCTCTGTCCCCAGATGTCAGCATTCCTCTTCTATAGTCATTATCCTCAGTTTTCTCAATTTTACTGTTTTTTCAGTTGTTGAAATCTTCCTTGACTTCCTCCTCATCTTTTGCATTCAGTCAGGCTGAGCTGTCTCATAAATCATCCCCCCAGTAGTGTATTCCCTGGGTTTATGGCTTTCAGAGCTAAAAGCTTGCTAATGTGACATTAGTGATTAAAAAGCATATCACATACTTTAAAAAAAAAAAAAAAAATATATATATATATAAATCTGGCCACTGGCATTGGGGAGGATTGGAAATGTCTTAAGAAACAGAAAAGAAAAATGAGGTGCTCNTATATATATGAATGAAGCTGGGGAGGACAGTTGCTCCTTTACAACATGCAAAAATCTTCAGCAATAGAAGCTATCATTCCATGAACTTCAAGACACTCTACTAGACACACTGGAGTTATAGTATTTAATACACTTTGTATGCCCTGCTTATCCCAGACTGAATATAGGTTAATTAACAGAAAAATTGGGCCAAACTTAATCTTCAAATAGGGAGTTTAATAAAGTAAATCATTAAGAACTCACTTCAAACTATGACCAATTCTTTCACCATCACCATATATACAAAGGTGATCACATTTAACAGTCTTACTCTGAATTACTTTTGAGTATGCAATACCACAGAGCTAATACTTAGTGCTGATGTAGAAAAGTCTTGGCTGTCCTGAGGCACCAGGGCTGAGTGATGAAACTTAAAATCTTATTGGTAAGAGAAATTGGAACAGAAGTGGTCTTGCCTTTCCTCCTTGCTCTTTCTCTAGAAACAGATGTGGAGTTGGTGTGGGTCCCTGCTCCTATTACTACTTATTTCATTTTGTCTTGTGCGTTTGGAAGAATGTCCTGCCTATTTATAGTCTGTTGTGCTTATCTTGGCCTTGGTCTGGCATTTTTTGTTGCTTGGATGCCTCTTATATCCAGTTTGTTTTGGTTTCAACTGGGATAGAGAGAATTTTCTTCTAGTAACTGCTATAGCTGTGGGCTTTGGATTTAGGATTAGAGTAATTCTGATAACACTGGGATAGTTTCATTATTGATGAACACTTCTTGCATAGTCAAGCCCTTTTCTGCCTCTCCCCCCTACCTTACCACAGCCAGGACACCTGACTCCAACAGTCCAAAAGGGTACTCCATACAATATGGCATCATGCTCAGAATAGAAAGCTGAAGGAAACCTGGACAAGGCGCTGCTGCTCAGGAGCAGGCTGGGCATCAGTTGGTTGGTGGTGAGAATTTGTCTTCTATTTTCTTTGATTGTTTTTCTTCTGTTTTCACTTTCGATTTTTGGTTGCCCCTGTTACTATTATTATTATTATTAATTATTTT
>WEIU01020945.1:57867-68295 GCA_013389925.1 Aegithalos caudatus
AAAAAAAAAAAAAAAAAAAAAAAAAAAAAAAAAAAAAAAAAAAAAAAAAAAAAAAAAAAAAAAAAAAAAAAAAAAAAAAAAAAAAAAAGGAAACTCAACAACAACAACTAAAAAGAGACAGGGAATGAAAGATTTTTCCTTAGCTTAGCTAAGGAAAAGCTAAAAAGGAGTTTTCACCTATTTATGTTGAAATTGCTATTTTATTTTCTTCCTCAGCTATCAAAAATACACACATAGGGATAAACAAATGCACATAGGGACTCACTTTATTACACCCATTCTGGTGAAAAAGGCTTTGAAAAAAAAAGATTCTTCCACTTTCCAAAATAATTCTTAAACATCTAGTTTAAACACAGATAACTTCTACATTTCAGATAGGGAGGAAAGGCACACACTGCTGATTAATGAATTACACTTACAATCCTGGATTTAGAATTCTTCTGTACTACTTTTCTCATACTCACGCCTATACTCATGCTTGCACATTTAAATACAAAGTTGGCTTTGGCATTTATCAAGGAGAAAAATGTGAAATAAAATAATCAGTAGGACAGGATTATATCCTCTCATAAATGAAGAACACATCTGTGGGGATGGCTGCTGAACACTGAGTCATAACACACAGCTCATTACTGAAATAGAGTGCATTACATTGGGAAAAAAATACCTGTTTGAAGTTACGTCTTTCAGAGCAGCTTTCATAGAAATTTTCAGAAAAAATAGCTAATGAGAGCATTGGACAAGAACTCAGGACTCCTAAAGAAGAAATCAAGAGGTTTATTATCCTCTGAGATCTGAAGTGAATGTCTTTGAATGGAAGCAGACCAAATAATGCTTAATGTGTAAGTACCCCACAGGATTGCATGAAAATTTGGGTATCTTGTTGAAAGAAAAAGGAAAGCCTCACAGATAGGTCTTCTGAAACATTGGAAGGCAGGTGGTGAATCTCTAACTTGGACCAATAATGGATGAAGAGCTGAGAAGTGGTATGAGAGACAAGAAGCTTCTAATTATTTTGTGATTTGCTTTAATATAAATCAGACTTTAATTTGTTGTCACAACAGATTAACAGTGGCTGCACAAACAAATGTAATGAATTCGGGGTGCTTCAGAGCCAAAGGCTAAACTTGGATTTATTGTTGGCATGTGCTTTCTTCATCTCTCTGGTCTGAGTAGGACTTTTTTTTTTTTTTATTCCTTTGTGTTGTGTTGGGTTTTTTTTTTTTTTTTTTTTTTTTTTTTATTCTGAGAGACGTCAGTGATTTACAGCGAATTAATGAGAAATAAGTAAAATTAAGCAAGCTTCAACTTAACTTGGGGATTTGTATTTGTGTTGGTATTTTAAAGCAATGCCATAAGCAGCTGTGCCTTATTCCATTTATTTATTTATTTCTGATTGAGCAAAGAGAAAATCTGTTCTCTACCATAGCACTGATTTGGACCTAATCTGGAATAGCCTTTTTTATTAATATTGTACTAAACCTCAGGAAATGATGCCATAGGCCACATATTAGTGCCAAAATACATATGAAGTCAGTTGATTCTATTTATTAAGACCATACAAGGCCTTTGACCTCCTTACAGTGCACAAACATTAGGCCAGCTGGCTTACAGACATTCTTTTATACTAAATCTGCACACTCATATCTGTTAGCGACTTTTCATTTCAACGCGTCACAAGGAGTACCAGGACTGTAGCAGTGGTTTTTATGGTTATATTTAGACTGCATGACTGGCCAATAGAAGTACATACTGTGTCATTTTCATGTGTTCATTAGTGGTGGCTGATAACAGCCATAACGCTTCTTTCAGGCAGATAAATCATATTGAACTGAGAACCTGGAAATGATCAGATTAGGAATTGACTCTGAACACCCATCTCACTATAAAGCACAGAAATATTTAATTTGGCAGGAATTTGTCACTGAAAAAATGTGTCATCTGAGTGAAAAAGCATTTATGAGCATGGTTTCAAAAGCTTGAATAGGCACAAATCCCTTTCTGAGGTGCAAGTATAGGCTAGAGGTGTTACTGATTTTCAAAGAGATTACTAGGATCTGTAATGAAAGGTGCAAAGTGACTTTGTTTAGTAGACATAACCCACATTTTCTAAGCCCATCAGGTTCTGCAAACTGCAAACAAATGCAATCTGTTTATTTCATGAATGGCCTGTCTGTTCACAACTTCAAGGTCTCAACAGAGACCAAATTCAAAACATTTTGTCACCATTCATATTCCTTTACTAATTCTCCAAGCCTGTGTGGGAAGGTATCATATTCCATTCCAGGGCTGAGTATGTAGTACATCGCTATAATTATGTTTTGTCTTATATTGGGCATAAATTGCAGACTTTTGGTAGCAGGGTGAGCTGTGTGGAGGAAGACAGTGAACTGCCCTATGCCAGTCCCAGACAGTTCCATAAAGCTATGAAACAGGCCAAAAAAAGATCATTTAGCATCAGAAATTCAACCAGGCAGAGGAGTTTATGGTGCCTCTACTCACACATATTAAGAAAGAGAAGTGTGTGTGAGGTAGAGGAGGCACAGCTGGAGCCAACACCTCAGAAAGAGACTCTCAAGGCTGGAGGAGACACTCCCGAGGCAAATGTTGCCATGGGTAGTGTACACCGAGGCAGGGACGCCATTAAGCATCCACAGCCTGTAGAGGAGCCTTGCTGGGCTAGGGACACCACCAGGAGGGCAACAGCAGGTGAACCATACCAGAGTAGGGAAGTATTTTAAGGACCAAGAAGCAGTGGAGGAAAATAAATAAGACACAAGGAGCAGCAGAAAGAAACCATTAAGTGCAAACCCCAACTTCCCTGTCAGCATTTGTATTGTGAACGGGATTGAAAGGGACGGAGTATGTCCTAGTATTCCTAAGTCAGAGTTATTAGACATTACTGTGAATGTATAAAAAGAGCAACATGCAATTTTTCTGAAACAGTAGCCTTCCTTTTACAAAATGGTACTAAAATATGAGGCAGTGAACAACAACAAAAGGATCATAATAACTAGATGATAATAGGATGCTAAATCTCTATGTTACGATAAACCTTTGTCATGTAGAGAACTGAGTTCCCCAGTTCACAGAGAGGAGGGGATTAGATGATGTTTATTGTTGCTTACATATTCTAAGATTTTGGGATCCCTAAAGGAATTCACAAGCTCCATTTAAGTCTTCTTAAAATCTTTGCCACTGTGACCTACTTTAAACTCTTCTTGTAAAGGGAATGTTAAAACAGGGAACATCAAGGCAATTTACAGCTTCAGTGTAGGAAAAGAGGGCACTCAGCAGTTTTCTAAAACAGGTAGAGTACAGGTCTTCTTCCTAACAATGCCTGCTAGTTTAAATTTTATATGTGTATTCTGAGTAAGTAGTTTATATAAGGCAGCCAGGTTTAGAACCTCAAGTTTTGTTTTAAGATTGGCTTTTTCTTAATAGTAAAATGGACCTGCTGCTAGGACGTCTTACCCCTGCAATTGAACAATTTAGATTTTTTTTTCCCCTCCCCCTTGTTAATGATGTTCCACATGGGGGAATGAAAAAATGCCTTATTCTTGTGATAACATTATAGGATTTAACTTACTCTGTGTTAATGGAAATCCATGGAAATCAGTGCAGTCACTTTTGATTTACAGAAGTAGAAAAGGAAGAGAGTTGAGCGTTTGGTTAACAGTGTCCTAGCTCCTACCAAGACTTTCTGCTCCAGAGTTTTCTTAAAGTTCACCGTTAGCACTGAGAATTTCTGCAGTGTCAAAAACAGCTAGTTAAGTAATAGGATAGCAAAAACATTCAAGACAATGCTGGAAACTGGTTTTTTTTTTCCATTTATAAATATCAGCAACTCTAAACTAAGTGAGTTGGTCATTGTTTAAATTAATTTTCTTCCAACAGGACCGAGACTTCAATTCTAAACTAGTGTTGTATTCCTCAGCTATCCTTCCTCAATGCCAGAAGAAAAATCAAAGATTATGAGACCTTTGCATCCTGTAGGGAAAATAGTCATGTCTGACTATCCAATGTATTAAAAACATTGCAGGTAGGTCTTGAAACACAATACAACATTTTTATGACATAGAATTTTCTGTTCATTGACAAAATATGTCAATAAATAGCTTGATATATGAATATTGAAAAAAATGGTTTATACTTGAAACTCCAAATAAGAATTATGTAGTAAGAGTTAAACACCTCCCCCCCAAAAAAAAAAATTTATACTTTAAGGTGTAGAAAGCTCCTTAACATCTGCATGAACTGTGATTCAGGATATATGATGTGCTGCATTCCATCTATGGAGTCTTCCAATTCCCAGATTAGCAAGAATCCTGTTTTGTCCACTGGAGGTATGGTATGTACCCTCAAACAGAACTTCAAATTATACTTTGCAGAATATATTAAAACAGTTTTCCCATCTTGTCTCCCTCTGCTTTTCTACCCTTTGTAAGAGATTCATGAATCCTAAAGGATTTAGGAAAGAGAGGAAATTTTTAAGGTGGTGAGACACCGGAATAAATTTCCAAGGGAGATTGTGAGTGCCTCAATGCTGGCAGTGTTCAAAGGCAGCCTTGAACTAGGGGGAAGTGTCCCTGTCCATGGTAGAGGGGTTGGGACTAAATGATATTTAAGGTCCATTCCAACCCCTTAACATTCTATGATTCAGTGACTCCGTGGTGCTCTAATTCTATGATTTGGTGGGGGATTTAGAAGTCCAACATACAAAATTGTAAGGAGAAAGCCATGAGTAATGGTAAGCAGAAAGCAATAATAGCCTACAAGTGCATCTTCAATGGTGAAGCAGGGGACTCCTGTCCACTTTTCAGCTCTCATGTATCATTGCACATCCAGCTTAATTCTGACATGATACCACTGTGCAGTTTCCACTTCTATTTTCCAATATAAACATATCCTAGACTAATAGAAATCAGTGCAAATGACATCTGGTCTTTGGTATGGATAGCTGGAACACTACTCTCATGTTTTATACATATAGATAACCTTAGACATAAACATTCTTTTGAATCTTTTGATGAATTATTGTCAGTAAAATTTCTATTTGCACTGTTGGACTGCTTTTGGGTTTTGTAAAATTAGTGCAACATGAATTGTCGGTCTTTCCTGACAGCTATGAGAAAAAAATAACTGTATTCTGAGATATTTCAGAGCTCAACAGCTATGTTTTTCTGAAATTCCTGCTGTCTCTAGAGAACACTAAATTTATTTCTAATAGTGGAAATATTAATTTGTCCTTTAAGTATGAGTAGTGAAGGAGTGTGTTCTTTATTTTTCACATTTTAATACCATTCCCTTCAGCCCTCCCCAGTAGTCAAAGCTATGTACACTCTCATAAGAGAAATAAATACAAATCCAGTGATTAAACTCTTCCTTTTGAAAAGTTTCCAGTGAAGATAGGAAATGCATTTCAGAACATCAAGAAACATTGTAGGAGAAAAAAAAATACCAAATAACCTTTTAAAGAAGTCTGTTCAGTGACTCTGAGAACACCATTTTGGTGTTTTTTCTTTCTTCTTATAAGAATCATCCACATTGAATGATGCCTTAGATGTTTGCTCAACTGGGTATTCTATCATATCTCACCATTTGCTTGTTTATGGCTATTACATCTTTATATTCTTTTTGTGAGGAAATGCGTATGAGAGAAATGGCTTCCTGAATAAAGTTATTTTAAGATAAAGTATGATATATATATAGATAGATAGATATATAGACATAGATATAGATATAGATATAGATATAGATATAGATGATATAGATATAGATAGATATAGATATAGATATAGATATATAGATATAGATACTTCTGCTCTCACTAATGAACATTTCAGATTAGTCTGTATTGCATGAATTTGTTGTTGCTTTTGTTATGAAGACTTTTAAAAATCTGTAAGTTGGTAAATATTTTAAAGATTCTCTGCTGCATGAAGTTGAAAATTTAGTCTAAATTTGGCATTTCTTTTATTATCTATTTTGGCAGAGAGAAATAAGCATGGTATTGATACTGTAATATTAAAAAATGTTTGAGGAATTTCTTTCAGCAATGAATGATGAGTTCATTAAAATTTAAAAAATGGTACTACCCTACAATTTTTCTTTGTATGAAGAAGTGTAAAAGAAGTTAAAAGTTTTTTTCAAACATACTTCTTTCAACAGATCTAGAGAAGCTCTAAATAGAATTTCATATGATGTAAATCCTGTTGTGATGAGTATATCCATATGTGGTGCAAAAAAAGCTCTCTAAAACTTCAGTTGCTCTGTTTACCAGGGTGGCTTTTTAATCCAATAGGAAATTAAACTGATAGGCAAAAATTGGTAATTAACTGGCTGCAATGTTAAATAAATTAAGAGGTTCAGAACTGAAATGTGTACTGGAAAAAAGGACAGGAATCCCTTCTGCTGGTTATTCAAATGAAAAGCATGTGGTGACACACACCTATTTATAAGCATTTCCTCTATAGTCAATAGGGAGAATTTAATTTCTCCAGACTAGACTCATTCTTTCCACATATGACTAGGTTCCTAACTTCCAGGCATTTGAAGCCTGGTAAGAGGAATCCAGGCTCAGGTCAAGGAAATTAACTTCTTTTTTTCTTTAATGCAGATTAGTGCTTGGGAGTTCACAGTGCAGAAGTGCCAACAGCTCTTTCTGGGGACCTTGCCTGTGTTTTCATTAAACTA
This sequence comes from Aegithalos caudatus, assembly GCA_013389925.1. NCBI lineage: Eukaryota > Metazoa > Chordata > Aves > Passeriformes > Aegithalidae > Aegithalos > Aegithalos caudatus. The sequence goes on from WEIU01020945.1 coordinate 64,564, forward strand.
TCAGACTAAGCCTGTTCTTGTGAGAGCAAGCAGCCCTACTGAGATGAAAACACTATTAAAACCTCTTACTTTTATTGTTCCTGAATATCTACACAGTAGTATTTATTGTTTACATTGCTATCCATGGTTTTTTTAGAGTTTACACTAAGCATCTGTGTTGCCTAGCAATTTTCTTAAATCTCTGAATAATGCATGAGTGTTTGTGTACAATTTACAGACTCAGTAGGTCGTATAATATTAATATATGCACTATAAATCTTTCCAGTTCAAGAAGTGTTTGATTATCAAATCACGAGGCTGGTGAATACACATGTAATCAGATTGAATAATAGTCCTCTACATATAATATTTTGCCCTTTGAGAGTTACTACAATCTGTGGACCTCAAACATTCCTTGGCTGCCAACAATTAAACCTTCACACATCTGTACTGAAAACAATCTATGCAATTTTTCTCTCTGTTGCCACACACAACAATACCTTGAGTACACTTTGAAGTTTTGGGCACCACAATGTAACAAAGACATTAAATAATTAAAGAGCATTGAAAGGAGGATAATGATCATAGTGAATGAAGGGGTGTGAGGCGAAGCCATATGAGGAGGGGCTGAGGTCACTTGATCTGTTCAGCCTGGAGAAGAGGAGACTGAGGGGAGACTTCACTACAACTTCCTTATGAGGGGAAGAGGATGAGCAGACAGACCTCTTCTCCCTGGTGACCAATGACAGGACCAAGGGAATGGCCTGAAGTTGTGCTGGAGGAGGTTTAGGTTGGATATCAGGAAAAGGTTCTTCACCCAACGTTATTTGAGTACTGAACAGGCTCCCAAGGGACGTGATCACTGCACCAGCCTGACAGAGTTCAAGATGATTTTGAACAATGCTCTTGGGTACATGATATGGCTCTTGGTTCTATCCTATGCAGGGACAGGACTTGGCTTTGGTGATCCTTGTGGGTCCCTTCCAATTTGGGATATTCTATGATACTATGATATGTATACAAAATGTAATACATTAGCAATTCAGTGCCTCTTGTATGTAGGGCACAGCTGGACAATGTTTTCATAACTGGGATGCTTTGGTGACTTTTCAAAAGAAGATATTGCTACAATGATTTTATTCATCAAATCATTTCAGTGCAAGACTGTCTCATTCATCACTAATTCCTAAGGATTTTTCACCTCAGGATTAAATATCATAACTAAGCCACAGTGAAACACAGTTTATACATTCCTTCAATTATTAGAATGCTAATCACGGGTCTTCTCGAACTGGGCATGAGAGCTCTGGAGAAAATAATGTAACATAATCTGATATGGTAGAGCTCCTTTCTAAACAGTTTGTTTGTTTGTTTGGGTGTTTTGTTTAGTTTGGGGTTTTTTTGTAAATATTAACTATATATNGTTTAAATAGATTGTAAATCAATCTCATAATGCATAAGCCAGGAACACTTTGGGATGGTGATGTAGGAAAAAAGTCTTCACAAGCTCATTGTTTGGCAGGGGAAATGAACTTTCAATGAATTACAGGAAAAAGGGTTTTTGTAATTTTCAGATATTTTAGCTTGTTCCTACGTCTAGCAAAGCACACACTACAGCACTGGTATATTAGTCACCTCTGAAAAAAATCCTGTAAAAAAATTCCCATTATTTCGCATTGTGCAAATAACTAAACAGGAAATATGAAGAGAAGACTGCTATGAATGCTCATTTGGATTTTATACAGTTCACTCATTTTTACACTATGAATTAACTATAAATCAAATTTTTTGACAAAAAAGTGAACACATGAAACTTATGTCAAAAATTACTTCCAGTATCACTTAAATCACTTTCAATACATTTTTCATTACTTCTTTATAGCAACTTTGTTACTGAGAAAAATTTTATCTATAAAAAACCTAAATGACAATTAAAAATCTATTAGAACTAAACAGCATAAAAAATTCACAGATTACTGGGACAAATATCTACTATCTATTTGAAATAAAAACTATGATTAAAACACGTACATAGTTATTGAAGAAAGTAAAATGCACTGTTTAGGTCATACAAGTTAGTGTTTAATTTCAGTTCATCCATCACATGTTTGCTTCTATATCTGCTGTAGAGTTGTGGAAGGAACGCTGAGGATGCTACAGATCTCTTAGACTGTGACTGTGCATATCTTAAATTCATTAAACCTAATTCATTTATCCTGTGTATCAATAACCCTGATTATCCTTTGAGCATACACATACCACTTAAACATTGGTCTGTGGTTGTCCCCTCTAACATACACTGGAAATGTATAACAAAAAAGATCAGCTTTGGCTTCCTCAGTCTTCTGTGCCCAGTAACAATAATTTTAAGTAAAATTTCACAGTGAACACACAGCAGAATTCTTAAAGACCTCCAGAAGAGACAAGTTTGAAAATTAGACAAAATTTGTCCTTATTATGACATGACAAAGCATTTAGTTGAAAACTGAAAGTTCAGCAAATGTGTTTGCCAGAGATTTCAGCTGTGCTAAAAACCTGTCAGCCTCTTTATTGTCTACACTGTTTGCAAAATTCACCTGGGAGGGCAGTGAAGTTACAACTCTAAAAGGCTCTACAAATTCTCAGCATTTGTTCTGTACCCTTAGGGTCGGCTGACAGCTATGCATGCTTTAGAGGATTTTCACATGAAGTATTTCTGTGTTCTCTAGGTGAGGGTGAGAAGCGGAATGATGGTTTGCAGAGAAAGGAGACAGAGGAGAATCCTTGTCTGCCATTAGATTGTATAAATCAAACCCAGTATTTCAGTGAAAATGTCAGTGTTTTTAAGTTAGAGAAGAGAGACAGATGGATACTCATTTTATAGGCTCAACTTTGATAGTGGCACAATTTAAATTATTAGTAGTCAGATCACTGAATAAAGCCATTTGGACACATGGGAGGGCTTTTCTTCAAGATTTCTTCTACTAAAGAGATTTTTCCTTTTCTAATATGTCTTAATTAAACTCCTTCAAAAAACTTGTACAAGCAGTCTGGAGTATTGAAGTGAGCTTTCTGAACGTATAAAATATTTCTCCAAGAGCTTTTATGTAATTTGTAAGCTTTCAAAGGTAAGATATATGTTACTATAATGTTCTTCATGGCAGAATAACACCAGAGTTACCTTTTTCAGGTAAAGTTACATGGTATTATGGTAACAAAGACATAAGCATAAGACACAAACCAGAAAAATAATCAGAAGTATATATAAAAACATAAAAAAATATAAACTAGAAATAAAATTATATACATGAACAGTGGAAATAAAGTATTTACAGCAATTTAAAGATACTAAATCTAATAGTATTGCATAGACTTTCTGTAAGATATTGCATAATAAAAATGTTATTTTTGATACTTATTCTATACTCTTAAGCATGTTTCCATATTAATAAAACTGGGGATTCTTTTGTATAGACATCAACACATAGAATCTCAGAAAAATACAACCATAGCATTTTTTGNTAATACAACCATAGCATTTTTTGTGTTAGAAAGCCTCTTCAAAGTGCCCTGAATCCAACCTCTCATCCATGTCTAGTGGCACTTTAGCTAGAGAATGTTGTTCAAAGTCAAACCTTGAACACTTGCAATGACTGGGCATCCACAAGAACACTTCCAGTTATGGGTTCCTGGACAATCTGTTCTGGTGCCTCATCACTCACATAACAATAGCAACAACAAAAAATCCTCTTTATGTCCAATCTAAATCTACTC
>WEIU01020946.1:7496-19408 GCA_013389925.1 Aegithalos caudatus
ACCAAATTCTTTTTCACATATTTATTTAAGAAGTCCTGCCAAAATAGTTAATCCGACAAGTGAGAAGATATCAATGGAAGATAGCAGGAGGACATTGGCCGTCACCTGCACAGCAAATATTAAAATAAAAGAAATGTGGTCTGGCACTGGGAAATTAGTAATCATAGATAGTATGTAAAGTAAATGAACTTAAATGTCACTCAGTTACTGATTGCTATTAAAATGAAAAGATAATTTATTTTCCACTTGGTTTCTTCTATCAATTTTTTTTTTAAGGACAGGGTGGTAGATTATATCATCTAGGGTCCCTTTTCCGCAAAAGACTGGACCTAGATGGTCTTTCAAAGTCCCTTCCTGCCTGGGTTGTCCTGTTATTTGTGTATTTACCCACTCTAAATTGAACTCCCTTAAAACAAAATAAACAAACTTTATACATATGATTACTATAAAACACACAGAAGAGGAAGAAGAATGTCATTCAGACGAAAAAGCCAAATCCTGATTCTACCAAAATCAGTGGAGGTCTTTGTGTGGCATTTCTCTAACAGCAAAGTTTTCAGTCAGCTGTCACTTGTAAATCTAGGAGGAGATTTTTCCAAAGGTCTGCATCCCATTGGTTTGAAAGCCTAGAAGGTAGCTCCATCTCCAAGCAGAACATTAGTTAGGAAGGTGATACAAAGTGTCTCTGCCTTTTGGGTGACATTTTTAAGAAAAAAATCATCAGATAAAAATCCCTCACCTCTCAGTGCTTGATCAGGCTGAAGAGAGTATTTCTAGCTTCCAACACCAAAAGGGAATCTGTTGGAGTAAGGGTTCCTGTAAGGTTTTATCTTGGGGTGTTTTTATTGTTTGTTTCAACTTTTTTTATTTTAAAGATATTTTGATTTTAGCTAATTTTTTTTGTGTTGATTCAGCCTGATTCCTGACCATCTAGAGTTGCACTCAGTAACATCTTTTTATTCCCCTTTTTCTATCCTCTTGAAGAACTCGATGAAGAGAAATTCTTATGATGGGTGAAAATGTAGACTGTGTCGTATACTGACAAAACTACATTATTGAATTTTTTAAATTCTCTTTTTGAAAAGGGGAAAGTGTTGGGCCAAATCTCTTGACAAAAATGAAGGGAAACCATATCTTTTAGTCAAAACAAAAAATTCCACTTGACTTTGAAAAGGTTTGTTTGATACCAGTATGATATATTCCAACCTGCTTGTGTCAGTGATAATACAACCTACATCTCTTGCATAAATTTTACCAGCTACAAAACAAACCTCAGTGAAAGCATACAGCTGGTCTGGGTATGTAGGTTTACTTGGGACTTCTTAGTGTAATATTTCTCACTTTATTATGAACTCAATTCTTTTCAGTTTATCAGTTAATGATTCAGGTCATGGATTGATGCAACTGTAAACTAAGCTGAGTTTTGACTATTTTAAAAGTAAATTTACAGTCTGTAGATGTAAAAAGCAAAGCTGGGACAGCTGAACCATTAAGACTGATTCAACAATAAATTTTTAAATATTGCTTTAAAAGTTGCTGATTATTTAAGAAACAAAATTTTTTTTATCATTAGCTTATTTTTCATCTTTCACACACACACAAAAAAAACCCTTAAAAACCCTCTTAAAATTGAGCATTTTGTTTGATTTGTTTTCTTTTGATGGGTGGGAGATTTCATTTAAGATAGATCTTGTTACTTTTTGAAATTACCCACTGATGGGATTCTGTTATTTTCCAAATGGCAGAAGAGCAAATAATGGAAATCCGTTTGACTAAAGTTACTTATAGAGCCAAATCATCATTCTTACTTGCTGAGATATGAAAAGATGGCAGACTTTATTCAGAATACTGCAATGTGTGTGGTAGTAGACCAGCTGCTAAAAAGTTACATGAAGGTTTACAGACACTTCTTTAAATACAACTTTATGCACAGAGTGCACAAGGTCGCCTCTGCCTGCATGCGTCCAATTTTCTGAAGAAGAATAAGAATTAATCAATATTTTCTTTTAACATATAACAAACAGTTGAACCAAACAATTATGTAAACTGGAAATGACCCAAAATGCTAACAGTTTGGCAGCAGTAAAGTGAAATGCATTGTGGTGCACATGTGCATTTTTGTCCCCCTTTTCCCCTCCACAATAATCTGCACTTAATAGGAATATTTTAAACTATGTAGCTAAGCAACAGAGGTAATTGTTGCTTTCTAGAGCTTTTGTTAGGCACTCTAACACAGCCCAAATATGCATAATTAGGTATAATGTCTATAAATCATTATTGTACACATGTGGGTAGTTAAGTGGATTGAGAGAATAGTTCAATGAATTGGACATATTCACTGAAAATGCTTTTTATTTGTTTTCTGTAGTTCATAATACTTTAAAATTATCATAACCCTTTACACTTACTCTTAATAGCTCACTGTGTTATTGAGAGAAACTTCATTTGCATTTTAGGCTATGCTTAATTTATTATTTAAACCTGGAGTTCTCTTTCAGGAAAGGACAGACACATCTTATGAAATAGTCTATGCTTGTTTATTCATCCTCCTTTCTAGGAAGTAAAATGTTAAATTTTTCAGTTTATGTTGAATAGATCCCAACAAAAGAATGTACCCTATAATCAGCATTATTGAAGGGGCTAGTGTTGTGACTAAATTCTTCCCTTCATCCAAAAATGCTTTTAGTTACTATGGCAATATTTACTTGATCCTGGCAAAACCAGTGTTGATTTTAGAGAGATAATTACCAGAAAGGAAGATGATGGAGATGTATTTTTGAGTGTCCTTGTCAGAGGAAATGTTTATAAAAAATTAAATGAGATACAAAAGGCATATTGTCTTCCACACTGACAACCTCTCCTACATGCAGCCTTTATTACCTGCTGGCTGCTGCTTTTCTTCTGAAGAAAGATGTTTATAAAGACAGGATGCACTTCAGTGGTGTCTTTAACAAGTCCTTTATGAGTCTGTACATAACAACCATTTCTGTTTGCCTGTGCATGACCTGATCTATCACTTAGTGTGGCAATTTCAATGGTGACCAGGAGCTTGCCCTTTGTGAAGTATTGAGGATTTTTCCATCAGGATCTTTCATGGGATCCAGGGTGACTGGGAAACTAATTAGGGTTTATTTTGAGAAAATATTTGGGAATCTTAGATAAAATAAAAATGAAAATAGATCAGAGGAATTTTAAAATGTGTTTGTGTGCTTATATATATACACACAGTAAGATTATATAGGTTATATGTATATATGTAATATCAGTGTATGGCACATTATATTTACATACATGTTTATGACTGTGTGGTGTGTGTGTGCATGTGCACTAAGTAAATAAATGTTTTCACCATCAGTGAGAACTGGGGATATAATTTTTTCTCATATAGTGCTGGAACTATAGTATAAAGTATATATTATGTTAGAAGCATTTCTGATCACGCTGCAAGCAGTCATTTCAAACAGATCGTTGGTGTGAATTCAATCATTTCAGAGTACCTTTCTGAGTAATGAAACAGTAATTGGTAAATCGATATCTTCATGGCACTTTGACAAGATACAAAAAATAGTTATTCTTACATATTTCTCTTGCTTTTTTTTTCTCATAGAGGAGAGTACTCCAAAATCATCTGAGGAAACCCCTCATTTGGATGGGCAAGAACATTCCAGTCAAAGAAAAGACAACTACTCCAGCTATAAAGATGCCGTGGCCAAATCTTTGATGAACTTGGGAAAAGTAGCAAAAGATGCACCCAGTCAAACAGTGACAGAAAATCTAAATGACAGTGGCATTCAATCCTTAAAAACAGAAAGTGATGACACTGATGAATGTTACTTGATTAGCTCAGCTGAAGGAAAGGAAAAGACTGCTATTTCTGACCCAAAATACTGTTCATCTGAGGAAAATGAAAGTAACTCTGAAATTATGGACAATGAGTGGGACAGCTCTTCAAATTTCTCGGAAGAAACGAGTGTAAAGCCCCATGTAACTCAGAAATATATTGTAGAGTGTAACCAACCCAGCATCCTGGAAGTCCCAGAAATTAAGAAGGAAGAGGTTGAATATGGTCCTTGTGAAACACTCTGTGACTCAGAAGCAGAGCTAAGAGCACCCCAGGAGCCTCACTCAGATCCTTTTGAGAAGAGAATTCCAAATCTCTTCCCTGAAAGTGAGGAAGATGACAACGAGTGCCTGTCAGAAACCACAGATGTGTCAGTTGAGCTGGACAAAACAAAAGGGAACTTGAGTTTGCTAGAGCAAGCAATCGCTCTGCAGGCAGAGCAAGGGCATGTGTTTCACAGCACCTACAAGGAACTGGATAGGTTTCTTCTGGAGCATCTAGCAGGGGAAAGGAGACAAACCAAAGTTATTGACATTGGTGGGAGACAGATATTTAGCAGCAAACGTAAGGAAGCATTTTTGGCTCTTCTTGATGGCTTAAGCATTTGTCCTGTGACTGATAGAGTATTCTGAGCTGGGTTTTATAGCAACAGTAAAGAATCTGGAATTTAGCTGGTAATTTTGTTAATTATGTACCTTCACACTAGTGCCTCACGTCTAACCAGGTTAAATGCTAGGTACTTGGCTTCCTGCCAAACTGCTATGTGAAATGATCAGTAATGGGTACTAAAAGGCCTGTGTAGCTGGCACTGATATTCCTTCTCCTCCTTTTCCTCCTCCTCTACTTTCTCCTCTGTAGGGTGCTAATACAAACCTCCAAAGTTTCAGCAGCCAAAAGACAAGACGTTAAAACAGTGCTCAAGGGCAAGTTTAGGATGAAAAATTGGCCTCTCCCAAAGATACTAGCTAATTCCTAAGCCATGTGTTTTCTGAGTTCAGTCTACTTCACGTATCAATCATTATTGCGTTAATCAACATTACATTTTGCTACATCCAGCACTTCTGAGCCAGGAAAGCACAAGCCATGCTTTTCTGCCTCATTCACCGTCAGCAGAAATACCAGTAAATTCCAAAATCTTTGTTTCTGAGGGGTTTTGGTATCCTACAAACCCGTAGGAACATCACTCCATTTTCAGCACTTAATCAGGCTTCCAGAAGTGGAGCTTTAAAAGATTTGGGTTTGATTTAAAAACTGGGCTGTCTTGTATAAAACTCCTCAATTGAAGATAATTACAGAATGTCAAGAGATGTTCTGTAACAGTACATTCATCTGTCCTTTGACTTTTCCTTTTGGCCTTCCAAACATCCCGAGGTCACCCTAGCATTGATGCAATTTCTGCTTTTGATATATGATTTACTTTGGTATTTCTAATGTAACTTTAGAGTAGTCCCTGTGGACATTGCAAATATTACACTAATTTACTTATCTAAAGCATTTAGTTTGAAAGAGAACTGACAGGCATTTTTAGGAGCTGAAACTATAAAATATTTCCTGCAGTATTTGGGAATAAAGTGCAGACATCTCGTTTTTGTGTCTCAAGCGGTGTTTTCATTAGCATGTGTTAAGCTGTGCATGCATGATATTAATCTACCTTTTTATCAAACTATGCAAACATTTATTTGCTCAGATGACTTCATCATATGCAGGAACTTTATAGATATCCTTTCCTACTCTGGGAGTAGCTGTGCTTACATTGGTGTCAATATGACGTTCTTACAGCACATATAGGAAAGAGCAGTAATGTAAGAATAGCACAATCTATCCTTTCCTGATTTACCTCATATTATAATCAGCTGTGGTTTCCAGGTGAGTTCAGAGGTAACACCTGTGGAGAAACTCACCAGCCTTTGTTTGGGTTGTATAAGCACCATATGATTGTAGTCAATGTTGTATTGGGAACATAATTTTGCCACTTCATATAATTAACTGTGTTTTATTTCTAAAAAATCTTTCATCTGATCCATCAGCTCTTCATTTTCATTCTTGGATGCTAGATCAGAAAAAAAATCTATCTCATGATAAACCTTTCCAATTACCAGAGGAACACTAAATCATATTTCAGGGTCCCTCTTAATTTTTTGTTCACTATTGCAGTGCTTTCTGTTTGCAATGATTCTAAAATGCATGTGGTCTCCTGATGATGCTGAGTCTATTTTCTTTCATTCCTATTTACTAATTTTATTTTTTTTTAATCTAAAAACTTGCCAGGAAGTTTAACCCTCAGCTGCTTTGGTGATTCTGTCCCTAAGCACATCCTACCTCACAGTCCAGAAAAATGAGCTTGAAGGAGGCAGCTCCCTGTTCTGGCTGCAGCTGTTTTCTCCCCCAGCACCAAATGCTGTTGGCAGCCAATCACAGATGGAGCTAAAACCATCCTCAGCAATTTATGCGGCCACTTCCTTCAGATTTCTCACAAGAGAATTTCTGGACCAGAAATCATTTCTTTCTCGCCCAGACTTTTGATCCGGCATTGGAAATCAAATAAAGGTTTTCTGACCGGTGCTTCTTGCACAATTCTAGGTGCTTGAAACGGGAATTGGGAGCACACTGTGGCCATTACAGCCTGGTAGCTGTGGGGCTGGGCTGAGACCTCGCCTTTGAAAGGGTATCGGCTGCTCCATGTTTTCACTGTCTTTGTGGGCTGCTCCACAAAGCGGCATTGCCATGTGTACCAGAGGGAGCTGCTTGCCTTGCCTCTCAAATGTAAAGTGGCATGTATTCAGTTTCCTAACAAAGAACCTACAGCCTAGAGATCTGTGATATTTAAGGAATGGCTTCTGGTTGAAATGCTTTTTGTTTGTTTGTTTATTTGTTTCACACCTCAGCTTTTATTTGGTTGTCCCAGCTTCCTGGAGTCTGACATTAACAGAGCAAAAGATTGTTTCTCTTTTTTTTTATTTATTCCTTTATAGATCTTGCTGTTGGCTCATGCTGCCAGTTTTTTGGCTTATTGGATTGTGGCTTCTGTTCTGTTTGAGGCTCTGAATGGAAAAAATGACACTGCAATCCTAAAGCTATATAGCTTAGCACATAAATGGTTTATTGGGAGAGGGAAATCATTGTTTAAAAGACAGAGTCTGAAAACCTGAAGTGATGTTTCAGTTGCATACATCCCTGTTAAAACTTTGGACAGGAATAAAATCTGAAGTATAAAATAGAGAATATCACACTGCTAGGATCACTCAGCTGAGTGCAGACAGGGGCTAAACCCAAACAAAATTTTATCTGATTTCTCTGCAGATTCACCCAGGCCTGAAAAGAGAGAAACCAAATGCCCCATCCCAGGATGTGACGGCACAGGGCACGTGACTGGGTTGTACCCTCACCACCGCAGTCTCTCAGGCTGTCCACATAAAGTTAGAGTGCCACTAGAAAGTGAGTATCATCACCCTGCTGGCCAGAATAACAACTGGATCTGTCTCAGTGATGTGTGTAATGTGTGCTTACACTGGAGAAGAATGTCCTTTTTTCTGTGTGAGATTGCAGGATGAGACTGGGAGAGAAGCCATCACACCTTCTTTTCCCTCCAGCTCATAGCTGCAGTCCTGTTTCCCACACTTGTGCAGCTCAAGTGCTCCTCAGCAGCATCTTTACAAACAGCAGCAGACACCTTAGGTAGCCTGGGAAGAACAAGATCAGACAACCTATCCCCACACTGCCAGCAGACCTGCATGCTGCACTCCCATGAATCTTCAAGATGTTGCTCGCTCACACCTTTTCTGAGGCACAGACATCACCTGCTTGTTTTGGAGCTGTGGCCTCATTTGCTGCCGTTGCACTCAGAGGATGCTGGTTTTCATTGCCAACAGATGAGAGGCCTGGGCATGCTTATGCAGAGATGTTTCTAGTGTCCCCCTTACTGCTGAGCTCAGAAAGGTTATTTCAATCAGCACATCCCAGCACTCATGGGATGTACTGATGGAAATAAGCAGGTAGCAGGTAGCAGGAAATAAGCATCCATAGCAGGTCCCTCTCTTCTGACTGTATCACACTAACCCTTTTATATCCGGTCTAGACTGAATTTCTCTGCTTATTTCTAACTGTGCTGCTCTGATTACTTTGGCCTGTGTGTGTGTGTGTGTGTGTGTGTGTGTATATGTGTGTGTGTGTGTGTAATCCTGCAACATGATGCAGTGAAACGCTGTGTAATAAGCCAAAACTTAATGTGAAACTATCTGCTTAAACAACCTAGTTAGTCAGATGGTTCTTTGTGGTGGTATGCATAACAACAAATTAAAAGTATATTTGCACTTTACCAAAATCCTCTTCCTAACTGTAGCTCTCCATTTTTTAAAATGTGGTACTAAACTGGTATTTATGGAAACATCTGCTGAATTAAACAGGCTGCATTTGGAAGCCTTAGCAACATTAACTTCCTAAAAACTTAAAATTAACAAGTCCTTGTTAATTATCACACTTCCAATTAGATGTGCACTGTCCTGATGGGATTAAAAAAAAAAAAAAAAGTTAGAATTTGGTTCCTGGCAGAACAAACCAGTGGATTGAATAGACCAGCTTTTCTACTATCTGTGCCCCAAAGATGTGTAATATTTATCATGGGCGTATCAGGGATATATCAGTTTTAGTGATCCACATCCTAGGGCATAAGAAATGTATAGGCAAAGAGGTTGTAATCTCTACTAAGAGTGTAAACTGATGCTTGGAATGATTACTGATTGGACAAAGGTAGTTTCAGCACAGCTCAGATGACCAGAAGGTGTATTGCTCAAAGGGTCATACTCAAAATATCTGATAAAATGTATAAACAGACTTCCTGTACTTGGGAGTTTTCCTTCCCTGGGAGAGAGAGGGACTGCAGCTCCATGTAACCCATGCAGCTCTGTGTGGCCCAGGGCTCCTCTATCACCTGCCTGTTCCAGTGTTAGTGGTGTATAAAGGGCTTCATGATTTGACCTTTACTGCCTTCCACTTATGTTCTTTTAAAGTCTGTATAAACAATTTTGTGCATGTGAGAAGCCACACCACAGTAACATAGAAATAAACTGGTTTATGCTGGAGGCACCATGGTCACTGTGTGGTAGGTCCTTTGCTTCCCCTCTTCTTTTGTGATAAATATGTGAAAGAATTGAGAATCCCAATTCAAACAAGACATGATAATTTTAAAAAATATATGTTTTTAATTGATGCATTTTATTATCAACTTTTTTTTTTTTTTTCTGTTTAGTTCTTGCCATGCATGAAAATGTCTTAAAGTGCCCCACCCCAGGATGCACTGGAAGAGGACATGTCAACAGTAATCGCAACACACACCGAAGGTAGATCAGAAAAATTCCTGTCCACTTAAAACCTAACACGTACTCAGGAGTAAATTGATAGGCACATCTTGGAATTAGATGCTATGTACTACACTGAAGAGTGTCTATGAACTGCAAGGGCAGCCTGTATTATTTATAACCAAATAATTGTGTTTAATTCCATTATATAAAAAATGGCTGCAGCACAGATGATGGCAAATTCCACTAGTATTTTCATAGACGAGATTTAAAGCTACAATTTCATCACAGCTCTCACATTGAAAAATCATCATGTACAAGGGGAAGGAACGAAAAACACATTATTATTGCTACAACTGCAAAACCCAGTGGAAACCAAAGCCCATTTGTTTTTCACCACTACATACTAGTCGTTGACAGGAACTTCCGATCAAGGCACATTCCCTTTTAGCCAAACAGAATTTTTTAAGTCAACTATTTTAAAATCTGTTTTAAAGCTCCACATATTACCCTCAGAAATGCCATCTTCCTACCTGGAACCCTCCTGTCTGTTTAACATGCTGCCTGCAGGGAGAAAGTAAAATTGAAAAAAGACAGGTGAGGCAGAGGGTCAACACACTCTTGTCTGCAGCAAGCCACTGCTGTCAGCACAGCTCTTGTGAGTACTGCTTTCTGCTGGAAGCAGTATATTCCATCATACTGCTTCTGGGAAAATGAAGTGTCAATCTTAAAATTGAACCTAGGACATGAGAATTCAAAACCAACTTTCTTTGTTGATCTGAATTTTTGTGAGGTTTTCGGTTTTTTTGTTTATCGATTGATTTTTTATGGCATAGTGCACCAAAATTAAGGTTTATCATACCATGATTTAATATTAGAAATAGTAAGTCAGTCTTTATCAGATCTATGACAAGCTTGTCTACAAGAATATATAAGGCACAAGCAGATTTTTTTTCTTTGTTTTTCCTATTTTCAATCCCCAGTTATCTTTGAGGCACATCAGCTGTATCATGAACAACCCATGAATAAGATAAGAAAACATGTTTTAATCTAATAAAACAAGCAGAAAATATAAGCTAGCACAACTTGGAATGACAAAATGTGTTCTTTGGTAACAGTCTCTCATATATCCCTGCATTTTTTTTCCCAAATTCACTTGCCTTTTAATCAGCAGGAGGCTTATATGCATGGTTTAGCTGATAAAGTAAATGTCATTTGTCAAAAAATTTACTAGTGACTTGCCAGACACAAAACATCAAAGCTGAACTGTGGAAAACTCCTACATGATTCAGTTTCCAGATATATCACCTAAAATACACAAATTTCACAGTTTTACATTAGGGATTGAAAAACAGATGAATCTGGGCTATAACAGCATCAGTTAAATGCACAGACCATCAAAGTCACTGGTTTCCACAGAAATACAGCACACATCCCCTTTGCCCAAGAATTAATTTCAGTGTTTTTTTCTTGCTGTTTCTGTTCTTCACTTTGCTTTTCAACAGCCTTTCTGGTTGTCCAATTGCTGCAGCTGAAAAGCTGGCAATGTCCCAGGAAAAGAACCAGCTCGAGTCCCCAAAAGCTGGGCAGTGCCATGATCAGACTCACAGGTAGGAACCCTCACAGTTTCTCCAAACAAACAACCTCTTATTTATGCACAAACTCTGTTGATTGGTCCTCAGATCTTTCACCCACTTCAGATTTCAGCTTCAGCGGTGACCCAGTTTTCCAAGATGAACCTCTGCAAAACTATCAGATTCTCAAAATAAACCACCATATTTCTGTTGGTTCTTGTTCTTGTGGCTGACACTAAAGACAAGAGATGTATCTTTGGACAAACAATCAAATAAATCCTATTAAATCTTACTTCTACACAAGTAACCTCATCAGAAAAATTCTTTTTTAGTTTATTGGTTTAATTAATTTATTTTTTATCCAATGACATCAAAAAGGAGAAACACTTTTTATTGCAATTGTATTTTGTCTGAGTTATATGGACCCTACAGACATGCATAATTTGCACATCATTGGCACCACAACCATTACAACCTATTATATTCAGGTCTATTTGGGGACACTTTAATTTGTGGATTATTGACATGATCAGCTCTAATGGTTCCTTCAGAGCCATTACAGAATATTATATCCATGTGTCTGCCAACTGCACGTGCCTTAACTCTACATATGAAAAGTCCTAAGGAAATTACTAAAGACAAGTAGTTACTGAACATTAACCAAATGGAATGACACACCATAAATCATTCATTCCTCCCAAATATCACAAGCAATTATTTCAGTTCATCTTATATTATATTTATATCATACTCATTCACAGTAAACTGAGAACAATACTAACCCTAAAAACCTAAAAGCTAGGAAAAAATCCAGACAAATTTTTAGAACTAAAGGAAGGGGTAATCTAGCAGTAAATCAGTAACTTCCTTATTAATAGGCCAAACTGCTATTAAAGAAGATTGCAATTTTTAATGTCTTCATCTTTTAGTTTGTGAAGTAGTCAAAGTAGTTTTTGACTATTAGTGAGCCACCATGTTTATGTTTATTTCTTCTAGACACTCACCAGTAAGTTTTGCATATGGTAATAGCACACTTTTGGATTATGAGAAATAATCATATCCTATTTTTCAATAAAAGTTTATTTAAAGACATTCTTTTCTTTTCTTTTCTTTCTTTTCTTTTCTTTTCTTTTCTTTTCTTTTCTTTTCTTTTCTTTTCTTTTCTTTTCTTTTCTTTTCTTTTCTTTTCTTTTCTTTTCTTTT
>WEIU01020946.1:19800-57829 GCA_013389925.1 Aegithalos caudatus
TCCTCTCATTTCTCCTCTTTCTCCTCTCCTCTCCATTTCTCCTCTTTCTCCTCTCCTTCTCCTTCATTCTTTTTCTCCTCTCTGCAGGACAAATTTAGCAAAGCAGCCTGAGGTATCTCAGTACAGTTACAGAACTTCGCAGCCAGTCACTTCCTCCAGAGGCACCCTGGTGAAAGAACAGGAGAAGTTTGGGAAAGTCCCATTTGATTATGCCAGTTTTGATGCACAAGTCTTTGGCAAACGCACAACAGCACCTGTGTCACAAGGTCAAAAAACACCTCAGTTTCTTGAATGTAAGCTCAAAATTCAATTTTCTGTTGAAAAAGGGAAAAATTGTTGATTTTTTTTTTAATTTTTGCTTGTTCTGCTTTCAAACTTCTAGAATTCTAAAAAGGTCTGTAGAATTTAACCACTTGTGTCTAGAATGTTAAATCGAATCACTAATTTGTGGATTATAGAATTTTAAAACACTAAATGTCAGCACTAAAAAGTTTTTTTTTTTTTTTTTTTGTTTTGTTTTGGTTTTTTTTTTTTTTTAATGCTTCTTTTAAAAGCAGTTATCCATAAAAACAAAATTGAGTAAAAGGGAGTGTTTTAAATTTTACCTGTTACTTTCTTCCTTGATTAAATTGTGATATCTTTATGGGATAGATGAGAAGTCCCATTGAATGCTTCTGCACAAGGTGTAATGAATTGTAGGACAAAGAAATCTAAGCTAGGTTTCAAAGGTACTCCAGGTACTATTTAGGTGAATCTATACAGGTATTATCCCTCCTAGATGAGCATGTGCCCCAGCTCCACTAATTCCAGGCCTGGGTTGAATTTGTTTTGGTACCTCATATTTCTGTACTAAATCATATTTGTAGTGCAGTCATATCCAATGTTACCAAGATTCCTCTGCTTGCAAGATTTTCTGAGGTACTACTCTGCACAAATGAGATACCACAGTGTGAACACTGATGTTTTATTGCAGATGGTCTCAGAAGGTTCTGCCATTGACCGTTATAAAATATTCTTTAGTTTTAAGAAACAAATAATTTAGTTGCTATGAGGGAAATGGAAATATTTAATTCCACCAAGACTGGGTTCAGAAGAAAATAGGTTCAGAACAATGTGAAAAAGAAACTTTTTAGTTGGCTTTTGTTTTGTTAATGACAAAAAGTTTAGTAAAGGAAAATTAAATAGGAAAACAAATTTAGTCCCACTTACTCTAACAAAGAACATTCATAGTAAGGTGAACAGAAAAGCAAAATAATTTGTTAATTGATAAAATAATATTTAAGATAATTATAATATAATACACATTTAATATGATAAAATATTATACATATTTTATATATTTATAAAATTTATTATGTTTTTATATTTATTTCTGTATGTGTTTGAGTACACAAAATCACACATATACGTTTGTAGGTATTTTTGTTTGTGTATATATATATAAATACTCTATTTAAAATTGCAAATGAAAAGTAGATATTTATCTGACCTGGAAAATAGGCTTGTTTAAATGAAAGCAAATATATGCATTGCCAGCTTCTTGGGTGGCAGATTTTCCAATTTTGTTTTTAAAATTGAATATTCCCTATTAGCTGTCTCTTTGCACAGATGTATGTCTATTTCACAGGTTCATTTCAAGGAAAAAATGATTGAAATGTTTTTATACAAATGCAAATACATATATATGCAATTTATGTATGAAGTATATCCGAGCTGAAGTTTACAGCCCGTTGTTCTTGCAAAGATTGCAATGTGCAGCTATTATTTTAATGGAAAGGTGAAAGTAAAAGAGCTGGTGAGTGATTTAACTATTCAGGTATACAAAAGTTGGCAATAAGAAGCTGATGATGTAGTGATGGGTTCAGAGTCCTATGTAAATATGTAGCCTGAAAAAAGCCCATCATTAGTCCTCTGTGGATGCTGCACTTGTAAACTTTTTTTTTTTTTAACAAAACATACACCCTTTATAGCCTTTTTTTTTTTTTTTTTTTTTTTTTCCTGTTTGTTGGTGTAGTTTGTTTTTCTTTTAGGATAGGTAATGAAAAATGCACCTTCTGGTCTTTAAGCACAATTTAAATTTTGTTGTAGTAACTGTTACAAATGAAGACTGTCTTGTTTGTGCTGTGCTTACAGCAGGGTAGATAAATCCTTTTTAATTTTCACTAGAGAAAGGGAGGACTGCATCATGAGGCTTTCATGTATTGCTCTACTGAGATGCCTCTAGTGCTTAGAGAAATGGAATATAGCATTCAGCTACAGTCAAAGCACATAAACTAGCATTTCTTTCAGAGCATCCCAAGTTTGAGGGAAGATGAGTCCTCCTATGCCTTGCGTAGCTCTTAGCATTAAAAAGCACTCAGCCAAAGCTCTACATCCAAAGGGATCCCGAGCCTTGGGGCTCAGATCTTTAGGGAACAAGCAGATGGCCATATGCAGAAATGTTCTTGATGTATCTGGGTGTAGGCTGAGAAATTGGATTTTGCTTAGTTTATCTTTGTAGGACACTGTGAGGGCTGCAGACAAAAGAAGTGATTATTGCTTCTTTAAAGCTGAAATCATGGTGCTGTGTTCTCCCTGCAACAGTTTATGCTATCTCAAGCTTGAAAAATCCAGAAGAGAGAGCAGAGTTCTCTCTGTTAGAGTAAATGCTGCTGATGTAGAAGAAAACAAAGAACCACACACACCACTTTTGTCTGTGAAAATGCTTTTCTGTTCACCTGTTAGTATTTAATTTTCAACCGACTTCCCTGTGCCTAAAAAATCTGTATATTATTCCAAATATAGACGTCAAAAGACTGCAACCCAGGATCATATGTATGTTCATTATTTTCTTTAATTGATTAAGGGACAGACTTGAATTTCTAAATATTTCCACAAAATCAGTACTGACTGTTCCTTACAGGTAATGTTTTTATCTGATTTCTCTGCTTCATTCAAGAGCCTGGATTTGTGCTCCTCTGTCACATAAGCAAAACTATTTAAATAACAGGCTTATTCCTCTAAGTAGAGTAAGCAGTGCTGTTTTAGCTAAGACTGGACAAGTCATCATTGTTTTGGACAATAGACCTCCAAGAGGAAGCCTTTATAAGAATGTATTTACAATTGCATTTGTCCACTGGAGTGGCCAAATCACGATGGATACCACACTAATGCTTGCTCAGTCTTTCCTTGGACATCATTGTTTTTAAAGCCTGAGTTAAGTAAAATATGAGTAATAATCTCAGAAGGTTTGTTGACAGATGTGTATTTCTCAAGGAAAAATTAAATTATCGTGTTTCCGAAGCCATTTTTACTGTAAACCCTTACTGGCAATATCAAATGGATTGTTTTAAATGTAATCTTTGAATTTTTTTTTATGTATGAAATTGTAGTCTGAGAAGCAGAACTATTTAATGGGAAAAATTTCATACATGCAATTGCTAATCAAATCTCTCTTCAACAGCAAAGCATTTTTCAAATCCAGTGAAATTTTCTAATCGACTGCCTAGTGCTAGCGCCCACACACAGAGCCCTTGCCATGCCAACTCTTATAGCTACGGTCAATGTAGTGAAGACACCCACATAGCAGCAGCTGCTGCTATCCTGAACCTTTCCACCCGCTGCAGGGAAGCAGCAGAGATCCTCTCCAACAAACCACAGAGTCTGTCTGCCAAGGTAGGGTAGTCCAAGAACCTGGAGGGTGTGCTAGCTACTGAACTGTGCGAATAAACTGTCTTTCATGTTAGTGACTGCATTAAATCCCCCAAAAGGAGGCTTCTGTTTGCATGCTCTTTTGAAGAGAGGCAGAGAAAAAAAAATAATCAGTAATGCAGTGACCAGTTCTGATAAAACTAAATAAATAGCAGGAATTATGTTGTTAATTCTTTTCGTAATTGAGCCCTAATTACGAGGGGGGAGTTTACTGGGAGGAAAAAAGAAAAAGGTTATTTGAAATCCAACAACAATCTGTGGTGGATAATGAGTAAGACCTGTTTTAAGAGGGAATTTTTCTCCCTCTGAAGCCTGCCATTAGTGATCATTTTGGAGACTGACTTAAATATATATATATAAAAATCATATGATTAATCAAAGGGATATTTTGCTAGCAATGGAACAGAACTACCTATGGAGTCTGTTGTGTTTGGAGCCCCTAACAGTTTGGCAAGGTGGAGAGGGGGGAATAACAACTGACTTTGGTAAAATTTCCCTTTCTGCTGGCAAGAGTGGAGAATCAGGCCCACTGCGTTTGGAGATAGATAATTTGGGCAAGTCTGTCATAATGGAAAGCTGCCTAATTTTGTAGATGTTTGTGTGGCTTTCGTGTTTTGGTTTCTGCTCTGCGTTTCCTCACAGATCTTTATGATTTACAAATGGTGCTGTGTGAGCTATGAGCCTTATTTTCTGTGCCATTACATAGTATTATAATGCTGATGAAAACAGAGAAGATTTTTTTCTGATGACAGTGGTGTGGGAGCATTATTGTTTATTATTTGCATTACAGTCAGACATGTTCTGCCACAATAAAACTTTTGAGAGCTCTTTGTAGATGAGAGGGAGTCATTACAAGAACTTAAGGAGGAATCATTGGGGAGTGAAAAGAGGTACATATGTCAAAACACAGCGTAGCAGGTGTGCTTCTGCTGTGGGACTCTGACTCATGATGTTTGCACCAAGAGAGAGATGATCTGTTTTTCTGCAAGTCAGTGTCACTCTACCTTATCTCTCCATTATCTGAGCCTCACAAGGCTCAGTCTGGCTGGATGTGTCTTCCACAGCTGCTGAACTACATTTTGGTTGAGGGTTTATTCACCATTGCTAAATTAGCTATTATTTTTTAGTGGAACCATTAATTTTGCCACCAGCATAACACCTTGTTAGGCATTCTGAGCCTTGTGCCTTTGCAGAGTGGTATCCTCTACATTTGTGGCTTTTGATTTCTACTTGTGTGTGAAGTTTTGGACATTAAAATCAATGTTGGAAGATGCGACAGGGTAAATATTTTAGGGGATGTCCACATGCATTCACTGTAACTCATTATCTGTTCCAAAGACTACCCATAGAACCTTTCCTAGTAACAGATCCATCCTTGATATCTGCTGCAAAAAAACCCTCCTTCCATCAGTCTTTAATAGAAACTTCTTCTAGTAGGGAAATGGAAGCTGATGCCAATGGTTGGATTAAATTGCTGCAGCAGCCTTTGGCTGACCTCAGCAATAGACCTTTGTTGCCAGAGAAGAGCAGTAAAGGGACCAGGCATAACCCAAAGATTTTCTCCTATGTACCTGCTTCACAGTTGCCAAATCATAGGGAAGGATTGAATGGAAGTGAACATAACAGTAATGATACAGAGGGGCACTTGGGGCACATAGCTTACTCCTTTTTCACAGCCAGGAATCCAGCCTAAAAGAAAATCACCTGCCTACCTTGCTATCTGCCTGCCTCCACTTTTGCCAGACTTTCTGGAGGGCATGCTGATACAAAACATCTGACAGAAGAATCAGAATTAGCTTCTGGCCAAAACACAGACAAGCAAGCCCCAAACAGATTTGGTGTCCAAAAGTACACAAAAGTACACAAAACATATTTTTATTTGGTTTTGGATATTTATTACTTTGATCATACAGAATTCAAACCTGTGTGAAACCACCAAAAAATTGTGGAATTACATTGCCAGACTCTCTTCAATGAAGATACTTTCTAATTTTAAAATATGAAACAATAAAATACTATTTATCAGTGGTTTTGAATTGTTTTGTGGCTGGTAGTGGCCACAACTGTAAATGTTTAACTGCTAGATTATCTTACAAATGTTTTGATTATTAAAAAAAAACCCTCTTGAGACTTAGTCTGTATTTGAACTGAAGTAATGCTGTGCATTACTACAGAATTAATTATTTCCTTTCTTTACTCGACAGCACACATATTCAACAGGTTTGAAAAAAATTGCGTGGAGTGGCTGCGTTCAGAGCCCCACAGTATCAATCATCTCAGCCCTGCCCCTTGAAACACTCTTTTGTTCCTTTTTCTAAGAAAATCTGATTAGCATCGGCCATACTTTAGCAGATCAAAGCTCCTGACTTGTAAAGGTGTTTGAGCATCAGGCAGCCTCCCAGCAGTCCAATCCTCAGTCCCTTACAGAGGGGTGGTTGTGTGGTGGTAGAACAAGGATATAAGTCTGCAGAAGACTTCCCAAGCTTGCTAGAAATACTTTGCCAGCCACACAATTGTCAGAGATGTAAAAGTACTGTGCTTCTAAATTTTAAAAGCAGAACTTAAAGCTCAAACATTTCAAGTAAGTGGCATTTTCTTGTATTTTCTCAAGCATGCATATGTTGACTTGCTTAAACAAGTGGGGAAAACAAATGCTTTCTAGCTCAAATATGTTCCCAAGTATCTTTTTATACTTTTTGCCTCTTAAATTTTACTTCTTGACCCCCAAATCATTGTACTTCTTATAAAAAAATTTGGATGGTTCACCCTGAATATTCACCACTTTCTTGTATATACAGATAGCATTTAAATGAAAAAACAAATGTATTTTATAACATAGTTCCAAATTTCAATAATTTACTGGATATTCAAATATGTATCTTTCATTCTTTACGTATAAGTTCAAAAGAGAGAGTCCAAGAAAACAAAAGAGAAAATGAAGCTTTGCAAGCATAGAGAAGTCACATTACACATTAACAGTTCCACTGGTGAGAAAAACATCCAAAGAGACCTTATGTTCAGGGTGATCTGACTAATATCCCAAGTTTAAAAATAATAATTTTAAAACTAAGCCATTAAAATAATACCTTTATTCTGAAATGATCAGTAAAATGAATCTTAAACCTTCTCTATGAATTATGTATCAGTTGCATACAAAATAGTAAGATCATCAGCTACCTTAATGAAATAGTTTTCAAAATAATTAATACCACATTAATGTTGCACTTTCTGAGCCACTCAGCCAGGAACTGCAGTAAACTTTTCCACTGAATATAATCCCAACCAGGCAATTTTCATGCAGTCAGTATTCCAAGCCAGTCTCCTGGTTGTATTTGATTTGCAGTTTATGTAGCTGCATTCAGCTCCTACTGAAGTCACCAGAAGGGTTCCCCTAGGAGGCTTAGCCTGCAGTTTCTAGCTCTGTGTAAGGATCCACATCATGATAACTTCAGGGATCTCCCCTATTTACAGCCCTCACCACGCACGTCTCAGTGAGGTAGCTGCAGGCAATAGTTTATCTGTATCCTCATCACTACTGCTTGCCAAACATTTTGTTGACTGTTTTGGTGTTTTTCCCACCTGTTTAGACAAAATGGCATATGCACACTATGCTTTGAAAGAAAACAACAAAAAATATATAAAAATAAAATCACACTTGCTAAAAATGTTTAAAGTTTAAATTCTGGTTTTGAACAA
The DNA here is from genome assembly GCA_013389925.1 of Aegithalos caudatus. NCBI lineage: Eukaryota > Metazoa > Chordata > Aves > Passeriformes > Aegithalidae > Aegithalos > Aegithalos caudatus. The sequence goes on from WEIU01020946.1 coordinate 27,187, forward strand.
AATTGTGTCATTTCTCCATTCTTGGATACTCATGATGGTGAAAATTGCATCAATTATTTTAAAAAATGTAGTTAGCACTCAGCAGGTTTGTCAGGCAGTACTTTACTCCAAATACCTTAAAGCCTAAATACAGAATGAAAAATCATCCAAGAGTATCACTAGGTACCATCCTGTAATACAGCTGTGCATATTGCTCTCTAGGTACCTTCTTGGCTAGTTTTTTTTTTTAATTTGTGAACTGCTCTGGGCTTAAATTGTGACTCCATTTTTGTCTCAGATGTTGTTGGGCTGTTACAAGTTTTCTCATTTTGACCCAAATTAATATTTTAATTTTCTGCAGAAGTACTCAATTGCTTAAATTTAAGTGTGAAGAATTGAGCACCAGGTGCATGTGTTTTTGTTGGCTGGGAATAGAAAACATTGTACTCTTTTGGATGGACTTGTACTAATAATATTATTCATACACTCAGCGAGATAGAAGTTTCATTTGCCCCCAGTACCAGAACTTAAGAGCGTTTCTGAGCTTTCCAAACCAGACTGAACTGCTAGGGGGAATGCAAAATCATTGATCATGTTGTTTCTTTGGTCTTCCTTAGCATTAAGTTCCATGGCTGATGCCAGCCAAAGAATACATGAATTCCCTGATATTTCATGACACAATCTCCCCGATGTCCAAGGTTTGAAATAAGATCCATGCAGACACAATAATTCACTCTTTCTGATCCAGCTGAGATAAAGCTTAACTTGTAATCATTAGTGGAGACACACTGGAGAGTATTAAATGTTATGAGTGATCAGATGAACCAAAAGCACACAAAAAATGCTGGAGAAATTTGACACAAAAAACCTAACATCCCTTATTGTCCTAGCTGTTGTAATTCAGTTCTAAGGACAGGACCTAATTAAGTACTAAAAAATATTCCTAATATTTATGACATAAGATAAACAAAGCTCAAAAAGATTGACTTTATTGTACGAAGCAGTTGGAGAGTATACGGACCATTTTTTGTTGGTTTTGGTTTACATATTTATATTAGTCTTCACTTTTGATAATAAAATACCATTTGTACCTTATCTTTTCACTGAATAGCTACTGGAATAAAGAAAATGGGCTCCGATCATTTTTCTTTCATTTTTCTTTTATTCTGGAATCCTTTTACCAACTGCTTGTAAAATGTGAGGTGGGAGGATTAGACTGTCACTGATGAGGTAGTAGGTAAGAAATAACTAGAATTTAATTACTGTGTGTATCCTATCATGCTCATTGATTTCTCTTCATTGCTTCAGTGGATATTTTCCTGGTTTACACTAGTGTAAATGAAAATGTTAGCAAGACCCAAAATCAGGCTGCAAAGATTTAAACAGCTTAAAACAAACATAAGTTAGGAAATTAAAAAATACATTTTAATCTTTCTTTTGTGTACAGCTTTAAGGAGTAATCAGAACAGTTTACATTGTTTTAGTAGCTGTATTTTAAATATGTCATGATAAATGGATAAATATAGGTCTTTTCACACATGCACTAGAGTCAACAGTAATAAGATCTTGCCTTCAGTGAGGAGAACACAGCCTTTACAAGCCTGAGCTAAGCTTAGTAAGTGCCATTTTCTGTCAGCATGTCAGAGCACTGCTTTAGCATTTTTTCCCATTTGCCATTTTTGTTTTTTTTAGTTCCATTTAAAAATTAATGTAAAAATAAATGTGGTAAAGCAAGGAAAGGAGACATATTGAGAGGAGGGTGGGATCAGAGTAAGAATGTAAACCGGAGAGATAACTCTCACTTCACTCTTTTTGCTCTGCCATTTGGAGTTTGCTAGGAAGGCACCAAAGCAGTATCTCTCTTTTATACCATTCTGAGTAAAAAGCCATGCTGTAAACGTGTGACCAGTCCTGCAATGGGCAAAGGGGGATATTTTTCCCATGACTTTATTTAATTGTTGTGTGCATCTGTGAGCTCACTTAAACCCCATCTGCATGCTACTTCACAAACATATAACCCAGCCTTCCCTGATCAGAATTAGGTATGTGTTGGACAACCCAACTTCTACATGAATTTTAGACAAGTGTTGAGAAAGCTTTAAATATCCCTGCTAGTAAATGTTCCGCTTACCAGTCAGATAAATGGAGGCTAGTGGTATGTTTCTCAGAGAGAATGATTTTCTGGTATTATTCTATGTCAAGTTGCATTAAGAAGAGGACCTTGATTGTTTTTTGGTCCTTTTTGTTGTTGCTGTTGCCTTCTGAGTAGTTGATATTTTGTCAGTAACAGAGAATCTGCACTATTTATGGGTTTTGCACTATAAAACTACTGCAGCCCAGTCACATGGCTTCCTTTCCTAAGCCATCTGTCACAGAGGTCTGGAATTTTATGTGAATGTTGGTTGTGCAGACTTAACCCAAGTTTTTTTATTATGAAAAATGTCAGCAACTACAATATTTAGCATTTTACTTTACATTGGTCATTAAACTTGATTACTGTAGCTCTGTTTCATTGCTATAGTTACATATCAACTATGAAGCCAAAAAACACTGGGGCGATCATGGCAGAGCTATATTGTCAGATCCTGGAGTGCGTGCTTGGCACTGATATAGTTAATATCTTGGATTTTTGTAACTAAGGTTTATTAATGCTGGTATAAAAATGTATTTGATATTATACAGATGGCATAAGATGTTGTGGTTACTAAGTTATTATCCAGGATAAGCTGCACTGTCAAATTCAGGGCTTAAAACTATCACAGGAGATTAAACTATTTACTAAAAAGGGGCAGAAAGATATAACCAAAGCGTCTTAGTATGAACATATTAGAAGTGTATTTACTTCCCATAAATATAATAAAACATCTCTCTCTTTAAGCTGTATGATTGAAAATGTGAACTTGGCTATGTGGGAGAAGCAAACATAAGAGGTGCCTGAGTTTCTGAACCAGGGACAAGCAGATGGCTTGGTGGTGCTTCGGTCTAGGTGGGCATCTGTGTCAGGCTCATGGATGCAAAAGGGAGTCATGCTGGCTGAGTGAAGAGAGATTGTCAGGCCTTAAATTGTCATCTACCACCAATATTTTCCTTTTGATTCAGAAGATTTAATCAATTACATTTTACCTTTAAATGAGTCATCACTGGCAGTGGTAGAAGGCAAAGCTGCATGAAGGAAGTTTGCCTCCTCAGTCCAGCCAGCGTGGCCATGTCACACTTTCAGCACAGGGGAGAGCTCTCTGTCTCACCACAGCTCTTAAGATCCTCAGGCAAGGACAGGTTTCACTGCCCTATTTTTAGCAATTGAATGATTGACTAATCATCATGCCCCAGCTAGACCTAATGGGAGAAAAAGAAAGTGATTTTTTCTGCCAATGTATTTCTGAAGAAGAGGTGTAAGAAAGACAGACAAACATACCTGACTCTTCTGTACTTACAATACAACATCTAGGTGATTCACTTACACTATGAGTTTCCTATTATGTTACTTATGGTAGGAAATCTTGGTTTATACAACTGCTTCCTACAGTTACACAGCACTAAACACATCTGCCTCAACTTCCCAAGTGTTATCCAAGCTTTGTGGTGATGCAAATTAAAAACAGTAGCAATGACAACAAGAAGACAATGAGCAGTGTTAATCACAGTATTCTATGAGTAGATCTCTGCCATCGCTATATATCTCCATAGTCTTTGAATCTTTTCCACCTTATTTAGGAAAACACTGAACTAGACTACTGAGTAGTCCCCCAGGAGACATATTTCATCTTTTCCCCTACTTGCCTTCAATAAATGTTTGCAATAGCAAGGACTAGTCTTATATTCATCTCTATATAAAAAATATGTCAATATGCAGTGTAGCATATTAAGAATGAGGGCAAATTTGTTGTTGCTTATGTTAGTAAGATGCACTTTCAGCAGCTTTTTACCATTGCAAGAAGGAGAGTTTGCCCTCTTTTTCTTTTTTGTGATCGGTGTAAAGCAGAACAGTGACATTTCTTTCCTTTGTTCTTGTACAGCCAAGCAGCATTGGTCCCTTTTTGTGAGCAGGAGAGCTTCTCCTAGACTGGAAAGAGAGCTTGAATCTCTCCCCAAACTGCACACGCCTCTGCAATTAGAGGCTGCTCTTTGCTGTACTTCCCAGGAAGCAAAGGGTTTGTTAACTCAGGCAGAATGTCTGCATTAGGGAGAACCTCCTCAAGATCCTCCTGTACTGCCCAGTCTAGTGGTCTTACTGCAGACCTGTGCCTTAGTGGCCTAGTCAAATTATGATAAAGGCAGTATCTTATTTCAAGTGATGTAGAAAACCCCACTGAAAATTTCTCCTACTGTGCTACTTTTAGATGTATTTCTTTCCCCCTCCTTCCCCCCCTCCATGATGCAGATGTTGTAATGTTTCCAGGATGTGGGGGGAAGGGAGGATATGTAATAGTAATGCTGTTGATGACCTAAACAATGCATTAATGCTTTTAACTGTGAATTGGGGTCATAGTTCTCTGTAAGAGTGAAAAGATCAAGAAGATTTAAAGCTAAACTTTTTTTAAATAAAACTAGATTTAGGGTGTATAGGTTATGGTTTAGTGGCATCTTATTTAAATTCTACTTACTATGTTTAAGCTGAGATGCAGGGATACCATTACTGAAGCTACTCTTAAGTCTGCCTAAGAGTTGGACATTAACTGCCATAAATCGAAAAGCTGGGTTTAGATTCAGATAAATTTAAATAAAAGCGTGCATTTATATTTATCCTTTAAAAGCACCACATGGTTATTTTACAACCTTACCGTGTCCATATCTAAACATGTCTCTGTTTCCTGTTGCATGTCAGGGAGCTGAGATAGAAGTGGATGAAAATGGCACACTGGATTTGAGCATGAAAAAGAATCGAAGCCAAGAAAAAGTTATGCCTCTCACTTCTTCCAGCACAGCACTTCCCACTCCTTCCTCTTCTCCTTTCAAAGCAAGCAGCATCCTGGTAAATGCAGCCTTCTACCAGGCACTTTGTGAACAGGAAGGCTGGGACACACCAATCAATTACAGCAAGACCCATGGCAGGAAAGAAGAAGAAAAAGAGGTATATTTTCAGATTCTGAGCAACTTTTTCCCTTGCATGAGAGACCATATGATAGTCTTTTGGACCTTCTAACACAGTTTAAAGGGAATCAGTTCCCATAGGTAGAGGCTTGTGAACATTGATCTGGTTTTAATGATCTCATGAATGGGATATAAAAAACCCCCTTACTGAAAAATCTTGCTTTCAGAGCCTACTTGTTAATGTCTGTAAGTCTCTAAGGTAAGGGAAACAAAAGTATCCATCATTAGAGTCTGCTTTTTAAATTTTGCTCCTAATGGCTCAGTCCTGTAACAGAGACACCCAAATGGACTAGCAATCACCAGGGAGAAAATGAAAAACAAAATAAAAATAACCCCGACAAATAAAATCAAACCAAGACAGTTTTTTCATGCCGAAACAAAATAAAATTTTTCCATACCAACTCTTCAGACTTCTAGATAACTTGTTATCTAAGCATTTAAACTCATGCTTAAAATCTTGCCTGAAATATTCTTTCACTGGAAAACTTTTTATTTTACATAGTGCAAGAAATTTCTGCCACTGAGTCTAAGATCTCCAACTTGCAACTTATGTGATCAATCTTCTAGAGTGTCACTTCCAAATCAATAGTTGTCTTGATTTTGGTTTTGTTTCTGTTTTGCTCTTTCATGTCTGTTTATCCTTTCATGTCTTGAAAACAAGGCAGCATAGTCTACTATGTCCTTTCTTTTTTAATCTTCTACTTTGCTTTGATGATAATTTATTTTTGTCTTGAGCCTGAATTTCAGGACTTTATGGACTGCTTTCATTTTTCTTATATCAGGAAAGGACCACCAGCTCTTTAAAAGGGTGATTATATATATATAAGATAAAGGCCTATGTTACAGCTTTCAGAAACTAAAAGATGTCCTGTTTGGAAGGTTTTATACTACTTACTCCTTGTTTGGTTTTGTATATCTAATAATAGAATTTGATCATTATATTAATATGAAATTATCTTTTGTTCAAATATCAAATCTGACACTTCAAGAAGGCATAGGTGAGGTAAAGCTATTTACAGTTGAGGTTAGGGGATTCAGGCTTCCAATTAAAAAAAAACCACCTAGAATTAAAAGACAATTCAGTTGCGTGAGGAAAAAAATCTATCAGCACTGGGTGATGGTTTCCAAGATGCCCACTGTAAAAGCTTGCCTTTCATGGGGGCTGGGTTGTCTTGAACCCTTTGCAGTCTCATCTTTGTGGCTAATGATGGTCTTTATCTCACCAATGATAGAGCAACCCCTGTAGCAGGGTTTTGGAGTGGGTGTGACATGCAGCAGGAGGCTGAGGGCTCAGGCCCTTCATGCTGCACAATGAGCAAGTGCATCCATCTTTGAGAGGACTGCCTTGCTCCTGGGATCAAGAGGTGTCACAGACATGGCAGGGGACCTGTCATATCACTCCTCCTCCTTGCTGCAGTCACAGCTCAGCAAATGAAACAAGACAGGAGCACCTCCACATCCCCCCAGTCCATGCCTGGCTTTCACAAGGCTATGATGGATGTCTGGATGTTTCCTTGTCCCTTTCCAGCACAGGGAAATGGAGGCAACTAAACTACCCAATAGGACATAATGGTCCAATGCACTCAGGCACTGATGCCCTTTGCACTCGCTGCTTTGACGCTGTGCATTTTGTCCCTAATTGAGGATCTGGCCCCAGATCTCTGCTGTGAGATTTTGCCATCCCAGGGAGCCTTGATACGTCCAGTGATGTCAGGGCCAGAGGCTCTGTTTTCAAAATCAAAGACTGGCAGTTACCCTTATGCAAAGAAAATGAGTGATTATATCTATTTCTAATTCATTGTTATCTGGTTCATATGCACAACAGTTGCTTAATTTTGGTGGTAATTTCCAGAAAATATTGTCTCTCTCTCTCTCAGCAAAATAGCCTGTCCAGATGCCCCCTTAAAAAAAAAAAAACTGAATTTGGAAAAAGCTCAAAATCTCTCCAAAAGGAAAGCTCTGAGAAATAACTAGAGCTGTCAGTTAGTTCAACTGTCAGTTCTCCAAAGATTTCAGGGCTTAAAAATGTTAAAAGTGCCAGATGCTATTATCTGTTATTCATGTTACCATTATGTTCTGGTCTTTGCTGAAATCAATATAAACTTCCATCTGTACATTAATGGAGTATCATTGCTTGCTTTCTTTCAGTAGTGTGCATGCATGAATACACACATGCTCTTTGCAGGAAATAGCAGTGCTTGGACCAATTGGGCTGGTTCTGATTTTTCTTTTAGTCTGAAATTCTTTAGATTTTAATAACGTTTAACTCTAAATCCATTCAAATGGAAAAGGAAAAATTATACATACAGTTGGGTTTGACTAGCTGTGATGATCATCACCCAACATACCAGAAATAGAGAAGTGCTAAAGGTGTTTTCCCAAAGGATTATCTCTCCCTCTAAAGACAAACAGCTGGAGAAGCACACAAGCCAAGACACGATGCTCTACTTTTAGTCTTAAGTGCAGAGGATCAAAAAGTATTTGTTTTTTATTTCTGACCTTCTGTGTTTCAGACAGATGCAACCTCTTTTAGGCCACATGTAGTGATGTGAGGTTCTAAAAAGGCAGACTTTCAGTGTTCCTTTGCATACATTTCCTTTGCACTGTCCTGATTTTGCAGCTTCTACATATATGAAGATTTTATACTGCTTGAATAACACCAAGTGTCCCTCAAGGAACTAAGAAAATGCTGAAGAAGTCACCTGTTTTAATGTCTATATATCTCACTTACTCCTGGGAAATATATTAGGAAAAAAAAACTGTATAAAATTGTTGATGGTTCTGTATGTATGTATGTGTATACCTTTAGTTTTAAAAAATTACAAATATTAATAGCTCAATTCAGGAAACTGACCATTAAAATTTGAAAAAACCCTAATTATTTAAAGATAGAAAATTAAAACACTGCAATTCTAAACCCTTTAATATCAATTATACTGGTGGATGTTGGTGTACTCCTGTCAGTTTTCACCATGAGATCTGGTTTTTATTAAAATACTCAGTGAAATGAAGCTGTGACCTGCAATACTGTAGCATTTTATCTAGCTTTGGTTATACATAATTATCCATCAGTCTGCTCTGTCCAGCAGGTATCAGACAGTGACATGATGAATAACTCTCACACACACACAAAGTTTCTGGTCCATCTCCAGTGAAAGATCAGGATATCTTTCATTTAATGTAGAGAACACAAGTTATAAATATGAAAATATTAATTTATCCTGCAGCACAAACAGTTATGGCTACTCTCGTGTGCTGCAGGTGCGTCCTGAGGTGCACCCAGATCAGGATCACAGTAGAATGTTCGAGGGTTCTTTTCACAAATCCCTACTCCGGGCGGCTCTCAGAAGTGGAAGAGGCTGATGTATGTCTGGTTTTGATACATAGGATCCAGGCAAGACATGCTTTACATTTTTAGAAACACGTATCAGCCCAGTGATGCAGGTGTAGCCTTGCAGAGTTAGTTGTTAGACAGGAAACTGATAAATCGCCCTTCTTTAAGCTCCGTTAAATTAAGTGGAAACCAATTTACCTGTGTTTTTTGAAGTTATTTTGACATCTGATCCCTTCCAGCTGGCAACAGGGGGTTAGCATTTTTTGTTGTCTCTTTGGGGAGCTTCTGATTTTACAGTAACTTGTCCAGTGATGATCTCTGCTTGCACTTATGTGCTTGTAAGAAAGGTAGGTCAGAACTTGTGGACAGAAGTAATTCAGGAATTCAAATACCCATGGCAAAATCACCTCTATATGCCACTGCCAAAATCACTCCTATATGCCACTGGTAACAAGATTTAACCCAACTTTGGAAAAGTATCTTTGATGTTTCTAGGATCTTGAACAAAGCTTACATCCATTTATCCACTTTAGCATTTTAGCATTTTAGTTTCCATGTTTGAAAGACTTTCAGTCATTTATTTCTGTACTAACATTTTATCAAGACTTTCTGTAGTTGCTAATTTTCTCTGTTGCTCCTTATCTGAAGTTGTCCTTCAGAAATATAATTCCCCAAGCCTGAAATATATGAGGGTTTTTCTATTTATTTAAAATAATTACTCATTAATTACTGTGAAAGAGTGTTTAATGAAGCTGAATATACATATTTTTGCTTTCTATATCTGTAGCAGATTATTCCCAAACAAATTAACCCCACAAATGTGGTTAAAAAAAATCAGTAGTAATTGATACAGCAATAATATGGTTTCTATACGTATGTGAAGTGTGAATTACAGTAGGCAGTAAGTAGCCAGTAGCAGAAAGCAGAAGAAAGTCATATTGAGGATCCAGCCTCCAAACAGGCAAAGATGAGCTGCCAGAAGTGAGGACCATATGGAAGCTTTATCAGAAGAAACACCCCTGCAGAGCCTACAAGATCCAGGAGGCAGAAACTCCATTTTCAGTCCAGATTTGACTCAGCCCTGAACTGTGTTCACAGTTCTGCAGACAGCCCTGCACCTCTGTCCTGGCACATTTGTCAGCTGTACAAGCCCAGAGCATCGGTGGCACCAGCACTGTGAGTTTAGCAGACACTGGGACCTTCCCCTCTCAACCACAGGCAGCAGTTTCTGCTCCTACTGATGGTAATCTCTGGGAAACACCTGAGTATTGGAATGGAATCACAAAACCAACATGAAGTCCAAGAAGGGATTAACAGAGGTCTGATAATTGATGCTATAAGCTTTGGATAATTCTTGAATGATAAAATAGCTACAGAACTTTCCTCCAAAAGGAAAATACATACCTTTCATAGAGATAATAATAATTGAAGGCATTAAATCTCAAAAGAGTATAAAACAAGATATTTTGAAGTGATCAAAGAAGATTTTTCAGAAAACAAAAATGTCATTTCCTTCCAGGACTCTAAGTTTCCAAAATACCTTCCCAAGGGAGTGAACGCTCATGATTTATACCATCCACCAAACAGCATGGTAGAAGTGATGATTTTTATCTACAAATGGTAGAAATCAAGAACTACCCTTAGCAGTTTGCTATTAAGAAAGCTTCAAAGCTTTTTTGTTCTTTATTATTTTTATTTTAACAAGAATCTGCTCTTTCAATAAGATAACTGGACATTCCATTCCACAGACCTAAAAAGCTTTGCATATACATTTGCATACATAAATAACACTTTTTGAAATTTATGATTGCAATTTTATAACTTATGGTGCAACGGTCACCACTTCAACTGTATCCAGAAGTTAGCAATGTACTTACATAGCAAATTAAAAGAATTTAACTGCCAAAATCTTGTTTGGCTCTACCAACAACCACTTTTTTCTGTGTACTATTTTTTGGCCTTTATCACCATCTTATAAAACAAACACAAATTTCTCTTATGTATGGCTTAAACTAGCATCTGCTTTCAAAAATATTTACACAACATTTTTAAAAGTCTGCCTGTAAGAACCTGAAACTATGATATACTAAACTTTCTTAATTTCTCTCCATCCTTTCTTTTTATTTTTTTTTAACTTTTACAAGAGGTTTTCTTCTTTCCATGGAAAATTGTTTCTTGAATCTGTGGGAGGACTTGAAGAGAGAATATTTTTTACATTCTTATCTAATATTTCAGAAAGATCCAGTGGGCTCTCCAGAAAACATGGAGGAAAAGAAGTACCCAGGAGATGTCTCCATACCGAGTCCGAAACCCAAGCTCCATTCAAGAGATCTCAAAAAGGAACTCATCACGTGAGTCACAAAAAAAATGCTGCATTTTCCTTTGCACTGGTAAAGACTGGCTATGCTGCTGTTCTGACTTCTGTTTTGAAGTACATTTGCAGGAGCTGAGCAGGGATCCTTGCACAATTCACTGCCTGTATTTAGTTCCACATCGTGGGTGTGCAGACATGAGGTTTGGAGCTGCAACAAGCCAGAATGTGCCTGGGGACCTAGATAGATTAATGACTAAATTTATACTGTGTGCCACTCCTTCATCAGATAGATAGGTAACAAGTGGACAACAACTCCTTCAACAAAACAGTTTCATAACATGCTACAGATTGGCTCTGCTAATGCTTGCATAGCTAAATAAGCTTTAATTGAACAATTGTCATTATAGATCCATTACTTAGAGCTTATGTAGAAGCAGTCAGGATTTCACAGATAGAAAACATGCAGAGTTCATAAAAAGACGAAATACAAATTACAATGGGGTTTTCCAACCTGTAGGAAATGTTCTTCATCTGCTTCCTTCCAAGCAGAATTAGTTATTCAGCCTCGCTGAAAATCCAGTGGCTGTAGAAATTCATGCCCTGAGACTATAGGCTAATACTCTCTTTTCGGAATTACTGAGATGCACTTGCTCTGTGTTAAGTTCCAAAACTTTACTCTCTAGAACTGCAAATAGATTCTATTACAACTGTCTGCATGCAACAGCTTGTTTCAGTTTAGAATTGTTCACTAAAATTGTCCCAAGCAGCTCATAACACAAGTCACTTTTTAGAAATCTCATCTATTCTCTTCACAAAATCCATTTGGGTTCACATCAATATAATTTTTATATTAACAGACTTTTCACTGTAATAGTCAACTAGGACTCAGCAATCATTTATGGAACTTTTCTTTTTGTCCTAAGCCACAGCAGGTCTCTCTGAAGAAGTGTGGTCCATATCACTTAGTGGTGATAGCCCACAACTTATCACTGCAGGCTCACCCATAAATAAACAAGTCACGTCCCCCCAACTCGTGTCCTGCTCTCCTGACTCGGTGGCACTGAAGCAGTTAGAGCTGCCTCTGTCTCTAGAATTTACATTTCCCTGGGGCAAGCTGCTGTGAAGAGCAATTCTTTCCCCTCATGTCATGCAGTCTGCATGATGTCTACTCACCACATTATATCTGCAGTTGTAGTTCATGACCTAAATTGCTACAGGTCAGGTTGTTTTGCCTCTTCTAAAACAAATGCATACAAAAATCACTGAGAGTTTATTTGCTGAAGACTAATGGCTTTTCTTTTGTAATATTTATTCCTTTGTGATACTGACCTGTTTTGAGATACCTGTAATATACTTTTCTACTCTCCTAAATAATAACACCAAAGTACTTACTAGGGCAAAGATGAGCTTAGAGTGGTTGTACTCTGTTATACTCAAACAGTATCTAAAACCAGGTATCTAAAATATAATTGTGCCAAAAATTAAATAAGGAATAGTTTTAATTTATCAGAAGAATCCATAGGCAATATAGGAATCAGATTACATTCCTATGATCCCACTGAGCTCAGATATTTTACCAAACAATTCAATACAGTTGGCTCCATCATGAGGAAGCTTTTAAAATGACATAGGCGCTTGCAGAGAAAAAAATTGAACGTGGTTAGCACAGTTGGAGCAAACTACTGTACGAGTAAGACTGTCTAGCATGTGCTTTCTATTTTTCCATGTTAATTCTGTTGGCCATAACAGTATTGCTCAGGTTGAAATGAGCTGTGAAAATGAGGCTGATGTCTTCCTAAGGCTTTTTTACAGATTTGAAAATCTTCCTAGCATTCTGCCAGCTCAGAGAAAATAGCCAGGTGAGCATCTCAGGCACCCCTTTTTCATTAGCGTGGAGCACTATCTAACAGTTTTTGTGCAGAATCTGCTTGCACTTTTAATCCATATTCCCAGTGAAAGAAAAGCAGTTTTTTATAAGGCAACTCTGCAAGGTTGGTGTTAAAGTGTTTCAAAGTACTATACAAGGGTATATTTAATTCACCTCCCCCTCCATGCACAAGTTGCATTTCTTGGTATCTTTGCCCTTTTGCAGAGGACTGTATCCTAGTTTGATAAATAACTTCAGTGTTACAACTGAAGAAGGCCTGAGGAAAAAGAGAAGCTGTAACATCTTCTCTAGGTCGAGCATGCCTCCATCTCTTGGTCTAAATGAATATGAGTAAAGTGCTGTTAAATGTACATCATTGTCTTGGTTCCAGCTAGGACAGGGTTAAATTTTGCAGGAGCCAGGAGGCAGCTTGGCTGGGACCTGGGGGTTATCCTATAACCTCACCCACGGAGGTTTTCCTCCCAGTCAAGTAAGCTTGGCAAAGGGAACAATTGGGTAACACCAGTCCTGCTCTGAGCAATCATTTGCCTGTCTTGTGCACTAGTTTTTGCTGTTACCCTTCATTGCTGTTTCCAGTAAATTGTTCTTATCTCAAGATGTGGCTTTTACCTTTTGTGCCTCCATTTCTACTCTCCAACCTGCCACAAGGGAAGGAGGAAGGGGGGTGAGCAAGCAGCCTATGGTTTGGAGAGTCTTGGTGGGAACACTAATCTGCAGAGTAGCATTCCCAAACCACAATAACCACGTTTGCTTTTCATCACTTCTCAGTTCAGCTAAGAAAGAGCTTGAGAAAGTTTTGTTCTCTTTTGGAACTTCAGATGTGTGATACTGTCATGCTTTCTGTTCTGCAAGCAACCCTAACACCTTTCTCACTTTTATAAGTAAATAAATATTGAATATTTTTCTAAAAATGGTGCCTTATTTTTATCAGAAGTGAAAGAAATTATTTTAAAGATCACTGTTCTCTGGCCTCCAGTATATTATTAGAAACTTCAGCTCCAACATTTATGAATTACTGTGAAAATTTTGTGTTAATAACAAAACAGAATCCACTTTGTAAGCAATTTGTAAGAACCACTTTGTAACCTATGCAAAGGTGACCCTACACAGATTAAAAAAAAAAATAAAAAAAATAAGGGTTTGAATTATTTGCATTGTGGAAATATGAAAAATTCTTTCCCTCTGTGCTACAAGAGATAATTAAAAAACAAAAGTGAAGTTTTTCTAGATTTCTGCAGTGTCGTGACAGTGTGTAATGATGAACGTGATTGCCCCAAAGATCATTACATAATTCACTGCAGAGTATGGTGAGTCTTGTGGTGTATTATATATACCCTAATTTCTCATTCCTTCTTCTTTGCATAGCTGTCCAACCCCAGGATGTGATGGTAGCGGTCATGTAACAGGAAATTATGCCTCACACCGCAGGTAAGAAACAACAGGAAGCCAAAAACAGGAAACAGAGCTACTTCTAGGTCTTATCTTTGAACATTTTTGTACTAAGCATGGATAAGTATTCAAAAGAAATTTGCAGACAATAATCCACAGAGAAATGTGGCTGTTTTTCCTTGTTTTGTTATATTTATCAAGGTCTGGACTTAATACACTGAAGCAGTTAAGCAACATATGCTTATTACTGTAGCTGCATTTCTCAGCTGAGACCTACAGATAAGTTATTTAGTGAAGTTTGCATTTCTCTGAGTGTACAAGCAGTCTCTATACAGATGCTGTTGCATGTGATTACAAATGAGGTTTCTGCATACCTCTCTATGAATGGATTTGAAATTCGTAATGTGGTATTATAACCTGAGGATATTAAATATTTTCCTCAAAATAGACTACTGTGAATCTAGGTGTTGCAACAATAATTTTCTGCTTTTACCTTGGGAGTAGAATCGAAGTGTTTTCCGCCTTCTACCAACCACGTGGACCAGATCCTCTAACTGTCCTTCATATAGGAAACATAAAGGATGGATTCTGTATATACCACTGTCCTCTCATAGCAAAGCTTTACAGGGTCTAGAAACCTATGTCCCTAACTACATGTTTTTTTTAGTGATTTAAGAACCACAGCCTTATGTTGGGTGGTCCTTCTTTGCCAAGAATAAATATTTGAGAGTCTTATTTTAACTAATATAAATCATAGATTGTCTGGATGTTGCTGCTTTAGACAGAAAGTAAATGCTTTGGTTCAGTAAAATATTTCACATCAGGTTTTCTTTTCAGTGTTTCTGGGTGCCCACTAGCTGACAAGACACTAAAATCCCTTATGGCTGCTAACTCTCAGGAGCTCAAGTAAGTATTGACAATAGCACAAATGTTATTGTTTTTTATCTTTGGCAAACATGTTCCCTGTATTATTGTAGCTGTAAATTTGAATTGTTCTGAGCAGTATCAAATCTTTTTCTGAAAAGTGTAGTGAATTGGTTTGAAAGCTTCCAAGTGAAATGAAGTGTACTTTTCTCCATTTTTCTTCATTCTTTTACCTCTTCATTTTCATTAATTAATCAGGACCTGATGAGGGTAGACAAAAATTGTAAACACCAGGAAGGATGCAGTTTTCTCAGTATTTCTGAATCAGAGAGGAATAGAAAATATCTAATATGTAAGACTGGTCTGGCAACTGATTGAGATAGAATTAATTGCAATTATTTAGATAGAAATTAATCTAGTTGGAATAAATCTAAAAATGAGATCAGAATACCTGCAAATCCTTTTTTTTTTTTTTTTTTATTTTTTTATTCACTACCCAATACTATGTGTTTAATGTCACTGAAGCAGACATCAAGTCATATGATTTTGTGCTGGCATAATTCTCACCATGAAATGTCACTTACAAAAGGACTGTGCAGGCTTTGCTATATAGACAGATGTATAGGGACATATGAATATTTCAAAAATCTGTACTCAAGAGAGGCACTGGCAACCAGTCATCTAGTTATTGAATTGGCTTTGTCAATAAGGATGTGGGGAAAAGGGAAGGATAATTAGAGTTCTTTCATAGCTTTCCCTCTGCAACTTGTAAATTGGATCCCATAATAGATGGCTTGGAAAAACTCATGAATGCATGCAAAAAGGGGAGAACCCCGTGACTGTCCTTTCTGTCCTTTAAGTACATTGCCAGTCCAGATAGAAGAAAATAAAGTCTGATCATGGCACTATTTTCCTTTTCTAATGGTATTAATACGAGAAGTGACTACACTTAGGCTTGGGGCAGTGTTTGGGTTCCTCAGATCAAATAGTGCTCTTATTTCCTAGCCTTACAACTTCAGTTACAATTGAAATGCTGAACTGATGGTAGCTATGAAGTTGAATGTACAGGAGATACAGCAAAATAGCAAAGAAAGAGAATTTATATAGGCAGCTGTCCAAAGCAGTTCACAAAGCCAGGAGGTAAACTGGCACATTGGCACAATGCTTCATTTTTTCACATCTCTGATCCTCAAGGGTATAAAATTTAGGTTTAGTTTGTTTTAAAAGAGCAGAATGGTTTGCAAGGAACTGACTTGCAAAAATGCTGACAAATTTGAAGTCATTTGCTGAGTCATATATATTTGTCCCTGCTTTTATTGGCTTTCTGCCATACAAAGACACTCACACAAATATTTTGAATAGTTGCTCCTCATGCATCACCCCCCCCGCCCCATTCATGTGTGAATAAGTAAATTTGCATACCAATATGGTTATTTTTCCACTAAAGCTTCTAGAGTTTTGGTCATGCCATAAGGAAAGAGGAGCAACAGCATATGACTTAAATGACAAACTGCACACTGTACGCCATGTATAATAAGTGAGTTGTGAAAGACAAAGTCAAAGTTCATGGACATTTCACAGACAGAAATATGTTGCATAACGCAGTTAGCATTTAATTTCAATTAACTAGTAAAAGAGCAAAAATCAAAATCTGTTCACAGACAATTCGCAAAAGGAAAAAAGGCTAAATAAAATTATTTTTCACAAATGTAGCACCTTAATTTAGGTTCCTGCAAATGTAGTTCAGGTGATATTTTGAACAAAACTCTGTTTCTGTCTAACTTTAATCTTATTCCAATATGCTGCGTATATGCTTGTGCTGGTATAGCAATACCAATAGTTAATTTTAGCATTGCTATCTGAGCAGAGGGCATAAACGCTCATAGAATCAGGCCAGGAAAGCACCCTCGTAGTTAGGCATGAATATGAAAAAGCTGTGTATTTTTTCCAAATGTTATTCATGTTTAATTTGCCAGAATCAAGATAAGATTTTGGCTTTAATTACAAAACTCTATGCCAGCAAAGATACGAGGCTTCCATGTGATCCACAGTTTGGAAATAAGGAAGATCTGCTTAGAAAATGGGCCTGTGGTTCAGAGTCAAGAAAATTTCTATATGAGGATATTTGCTGCTCAGAACAATCAGAGGTGGTCAATTTAAAACATAGTAAGTTTGATGATAAGTCAGATTCTCAAGCTAAAAGGGATAATTGTGACTGCTATCCAGATTAATCAAAGAGCTTGCTTATCAAGCCTTAAATAATTTTACATGTGTACTTTAGAGAGGTATTTACTTACAATTCCAAAGCTTTTAGGAATAGGTGGTAAGTCCTATCCTTAGACCAGTTTTTTCAGTGGTTAAATGTCAATTTTTAGGAGAGATTTGAGCAGTTTTTCTACATGGGTTCCACATAAAACACTGACATTGATTTATATTCCATAGGCAGTAGAACAAGTTTCAGAAAATGGTTTTCTCAGCTGACCTCTATGAGCTTTGCCTTGATGACAGCTCATATCTGACACCTCTGGTGAAATTTGAGGGAGAAAATGTACCAGAAGTGCTCCTAAACCTGCAGCTCAATGTTTAAATTTTGCATGCAGTTGTAGTTCATCTTCCTAAAGATAAAGCAATCCTCCTGGAAAAAGGGACAAAATGGAAGGGACTCAATTTCCCTTTGCAAGGATTTATATGTGAAATGACTGAGAGATTTATTTTTGAATAACAAATTTGGAAGAATTGGAAAAGAACTTGCAACCTCAGGGTTGACTTCTCTTAATTTGACATCCTGAGACCTTTGGCCCTTTGATTTAAATCTTATTTTCTTGGCTATGCACAGGAATGCATTATAGAGGATGACTCCCTAAACTGGGATACCAGTCCAAGCACCACTTAAAAGCTGATGAAATTCCATAACATTACTGATTACAAGGCAATAGATTTTTAGTGTATTTTGTGTTTTGGAATTTCACAATCCATACAAAGATATAACCCATATTTAGAAAACCCAACCCAGTGGTCAAGATTAAGTCTTGCTAATGAAACCTTTTACTTATTTGTCAGTAGCCCACCTGAAATATACTTTTACAGTTTCATTAGTAGTGACAATATCTCAGCCTCATATCTTCAGTGACCTTCAGAACAGCTTGGACTCCAATCCAGTTGGAAATCTGTCTGCTGCCAGAAGTGGTAAATACAGATGGGGTGATAATAAAATTTAGTTCAGTGTCCTTTTTAAGTATATTCACAACTCCGAGACTTTCAGATCTGAATGTCTCACACAATGAGCTTTTCTTGAATTAAAGTCCACCTCCAGTCTATGCAGGGACCCCTTCCATCTGCGATCATCTGATAAAACAAGTAGCCAAAATTAATTTCCTTAGTTTTTGGCAGGTGTTCTAGATTTACTTGTGAGCATTCACACTCTCCAGACATCTGCCCTTGCTGCCTGTTCCACATGACACTGTGCCCAGTCCTTGTCCCACACTTAAACAGGTCAACATTTAGTTCTACACATTCAAGCACTCTGCAAACTCCCACCTCTACATTTGCTGTCAGTGTGAGTCAAGTCATTCTGCCAAAAATATTTTGTTCACTAAGTGTTGTCATGAAATGTTTTGACATCATCTTTTAAAAAAAAGTCACCCCTTTCTTCATTTGAAATTATTTGCTGAATTCTACTTGAATCAATGCATAAATTTGTTCATGTCCAAAAGAAGTCATAATTTTGACAAATTAATTGTTCACAGAAAACTAGTTTTAAATATTCTGTGAAGAGATGCACCTGCAGACTCAGATGTGCTATTACAATTATATTTGTAGGTGCTTTCCATGGCAGCCTGCCAAAGACTAGATGAAATCACGAATCTCTTTAACTCAGGAAAGATTCAGTAACAACTGAGATCCTTAAGAACATATTGAACCCTGCAAGCTTTCTTAGTGGTTTAGTACATTATTTGGCACAACTCCTTATGTAATTCTGATACTCTGTAAAAATAATAGCATTTCAAAGTCCCTTAGGGTTGCTTAGTATAAGAACTTTGTGTTGGAGAATACAGAAACATAAAAAAGGCTGGCATATCTTCTAAGGCAAATGATTTTTGGTGCTGCTTTGTTTGCTGAGGTATGTTATATTCTGTGAAAAATCCTTAAACCACACCACCCCACAAATATACAACAGCCTTAAATTAAGAAAAAAAAAAAAACAAAAAAAAAAAAAAAAAAAAAAAAAAAAAAAAAAAAAAAAAAAAAAAAAAAAAAAAAAAAAGGGAAAATTAAAGAAAAAATAAAATCCCTGTACTTCTGAGATGGAAGATACTACCAGTGATGTCCTGCTCTAAACTCCACAGAAGTCAGTAGAAAGACCTACTGACCCAAGTTAGTATTTGGGTCACAGAAATGAAGAAGGCCCCCACTCCTCCATACCCCACCCCCCCACCCCCGCTAGATTGCTGGCAAAAGCACAGTAACAGGCAGGGGTTTTTTCTCTTTATTGTATGGATGTTTCAGCATTAAACATTCATACTTGAAAAGGCTTGTTTGTCATGCATACACAGAGAAACCCCTTAAATATGAGAAATAAGCATAATCCAATTGCTCAGCTGAACACCCAACTGAATCTCAAGCTAGAAAGAGATGGTCCCATGGTATGCTTACAGTGCTAGAATACACAAATTATTAAATTCAAATTCTGGCTATTGTCTACTGATGCCCAAAAGTAAAACTGCTTCTCTGCTTTCATTTCCTCTTCTGTAAACACTGGCAAAGTGCTTAGTTATATCCCTACCTGAAAACATCATACCAATAACAAACAAACATGTAATAGCAAATTTACAGATAGATCTATATCAAGCTGTTTTTTTTCTTCTCTTTGTAATGTTGATTCTGTACAAGGAAAAATGTTTGATGCAAACATTGATATAAACTAATTAAATCTACACCTCATATACAATATATTTCACATTCCTTATTAAAACTCTGCTACTTAAAAAAATAACCCTCCCCCCAAAAAAGGAGTCTGCTCTTTTTAAGAAAAAAAAACAAAAACAAACAGCAAGAGGTGGGTTTAGTTATTCAGCAAAAGCTCTGCTGTTCTTTCTTCCACTCTAGATAAAATACAGAATGTACACATTATTTACTCTGTAACTTTGTGACTGTATTTTTTAAGCTTCCTGTATTATTCCATAGGTGCCCAACACCTGGCTGTGACGGCTCTGGCCACGTGACAGGGAACTATGCATCACACAGAAGGTAACAACCACCCCATCACATGGGGCTGCAGTGCTCAGGGCTCTCAGCAGAAAGAGGTGGCTCTTATTCTGTGTGCTTCTTTCAGCTTGTCTGGTTGCCCTCGTGCCAGGAAAGGAGGTATCAAAGTCACTCCTACCAAGGAAGAAAAAGAAGACCCTGAACTTAAGTGAGTACAGAAGCAGGGGTCCACCACCAGTGAAGGGGGGGAAATGGCCTGTAAGAGTTCAGGACTTGATGAATCATAGGGAAATGCCCCAGTTGATCTCAACTATGTGAGAATAGTGCCCAGAGCTGGAACCAAATCAAGTGTTTCTGCTTCTAGTGGAGTTGGTAGAGTCCATCACCTAGGAGACTGAACAGTGAGGACGGATTGCTGTATCTGCTTGCATTGCTCCAATTATTTTAAAGAGTGCTATGCAAGTGCCAATTGGTTGAAAAATTTGGCAAAATGAAGGAAAATTATTGACTGAGGTGAAACATGTGAGCTAATTAAATCAGAGAGACACCTTCAAAATATGTTCCAGAGAACTTAAATATCTGTAAGTCTCATGTCTTTTCTCTATCTATGAATGAAATATTCACTTGAAGTGAAAACTCAAAACCCAGTAGAGATTCACCGCACCCCTGGCTTCATTCAATGCACACTCTGTTAAAATTTGTAAATTATAACTGCCAGAATATAAAAGTGAATACTTAGCTGTATGGAATGTTGTCATAATTCTTCCTAATGATATATGCAAAACTGCATAACACTGACAAAGCAACACAAAAAATTCCCTTTTTTTTCTTTGCAAACATGTGCATGGGTTCCCATGCAAGTTTTCCAATTATAGGAACCCACCCTTTGCTTCATATCAGAAACTGAGACAGAAAGGAGACAATGCTGACTTTCCATACACTTGAAGAAGTGTGATTTATTGTCCGTGACAGAATTTCAATTTTCTTTTCCGGTAAAATACTATCTAAATGAATGTCTTGTTTACTCAGTCTCTACAACTGTATTTTAAATTGCCTTATTTTAAGATCAGCTGTACCCCCATAACCTAGCTTGACAAGAATTGGATGATCTGGTACAGTGTGCCACCAAGGACCAAGCCTAACACCATTAAAGCAAAGTAGCAAAGGCAGCCAGAATGATTTTCTCAGATTTTTTTGAGACTCTGCTTGTTCTTTCCAGTGAAAATGAGGGTTCTTTTGCTGTGTTTCTGTAGATGTCCAGTGATAGGCTGTGATGGCCAAGGTCACATATCAGGTAAATACACTTCTCATCGCACTGCTTCTGGTTGTCCTTTGGCTGCCAAGAGACAGAAGGAGAGTCCTGTCAATGGGTCTTCACTACCCTGGAAACTGAACAAACAAGAGCTGCCACACTGTCCTTTGCCAGGCTGCAACGGGCTGGGTCATGTTAATAATGTTTTTGTCACCCACAGAAGGTATAACTTTGTGTTTTCTCTTTTCATTTTTCCTTAACATTCCACTTTGAATTGGCAACATGTGAGTTTAGAGTCAGAATAAATTGTGCTGAGGTCTTTTGAGTAATAACATTGCAGCTGTAGTAATACAAAACAGAACTACTTTGAGAGACTTAAACTTTTATGTCTTTTTCTATGTTCCTATAGAAGCATGACTTTCCAAGGTGTTCAGATTAGCACGGTGCCTATGCATTTAAAAATTGAGTTCTTTCCTAGGGAAATATGGAGTTGTATCTGCATATCTTAAAAAAAAAAAAAAATCATTGAAATGTCACCAAAAAGTTTTAGCCAAGAGTCATTAATTTCATCTTTCTAGCAGTGGAAAAGTTATATTCATAAACTTTGTATTTAAGCAGCTAAAATTACACAACGGAAAAACAATATGCATGCAGACTCATATGGATTAAATAAATTGGAAGTTATACCAACCTTATGAAGAAAATTATCTTTACAGAGGAGTCACACATATAACTACCAACAATAAACACCATCTATCACTGTGAAAAATAATAATCTGACCATATTGAATCAAAAATAATCAAAGAGTCTGATTAGCAAGTTTGGTTTTCTGTCTTTAACAGTAATTAAGTCTACATTCTCTATCGCCTTTGCTTTCTTCCTAACATTTTGACCCAACTTCTCCAAAACAAGAAATGTCCAAGTTCATTTGAAAGAATTCAGTCAGAGTGCAGTGTTATCCTAATTTTATTTCCTACATCCCATCTAAAAGTCTTTTCATTTAGACACTACTGAAAAATGTGAGTAATTAAGCAAGTAGCAAAAACTGTATTCCTGTCCTACATAAGACAGGGTCACTCTCAAGATCATGTTAGTTAAAATTGCATAGCAAATATAACTTTGTTTGATATCCTTTCCTAGGACATTCAAAACCTAACAAGTAACTCATGGCTATCAAACAACCTCCCAGTTAGCTATCTACTCTGGGCACAGATAATAAGCAGAAATTTAGAAGAACCAGCTTCTTTGGCAGTATAACTTTTAGCCAAGCTAATGAAAGCTTAGGTTTGCTGCTTTGTTGGGATTTTTTTCTATGTGGAAATGCCAGGTCTGTTATAAATCTCTTTTTAAAAAAAATTTTACACCCACACCCACCCACTCCCCCCACCCCTACACAAGCACATACACACACATCAACCATTTTCTTGTGGAACAGAATTTTCCCTCACTCCTTACTCAGCTACACCTAAAAACAAATCCTTCTGCCAGTTCTTCAGCATATGGGTATTTCTTATTTGTTATTTAAAAAGATAGCATTAAGACAGTGCAATTCCTCTTAGCCCTTTAGTGGGCTATAAAAATTGCCTCAGATAATTACCAGCTGATGAAATTGTAAGCTTTGAAATGGCAAAATGTAATTTAATGTGCACAGTGGTTAAAAAGCAAACTGACTATATAATAGAACCATTCAAAAAAGCTATTACAACCTATAGGGTATACCCAGGGTAGTTATTGTATTGATCATTATTATGTATCAACAAAGTGATACAATAATTGTGCACTGTGGACATCATCCCATTAACTAAATTTTTTTATGGTAGTAAACTTGCCATTTTAAAGAACCATTCTCTTCTCTCCTTTGGAGCACAATTCCTTGATAAAAACAGTTTGTTCAAATTTTAAGAATTCTGTAAATGTATCTTCATATAGCTTAATAGCAGCTGCTACTGCAATTTCGATTGTTTTGAAATATGCTTAAGAGTTGTTTACTCATAGATTGAGATTTCTGTGCCAATTTTCAAGCTGAAATATACAGCTAAATGACTCTTTATGAGTTATGTCACTCCCCGAAGCCATGCTATAATGGAGATACTGATGTGACCTTAGGTACAGAGGTCTGTCCAAGTGCATGATAATATTGCCTGAAAGGATTGTTGCCATTTTCAAGTGGGTGCTAATGTTTTTTTTTCCTATCTGTTTCAGCCTGTCTGGTTGTCCTCTGAATGCACAAACCATAAAAAAGGGCAAAATTTCAGAAGAATTAATGACTATCAAGCTTAAAGCAAGTGGCGGTAAGGAGATCTGTAAAAAACGATGACATTTATTTAGATAGAAGGGCCCTGACTCCCATTTATACTTGTGGCCCTTTATGCCATTCTGGCATTAACTCTCACTACTTTCAGTTGTCCCTAGCAATAAAAGATCTTGACCAAAAATATTATTAAAAAAAATTTTTGCATGAGTGATTATAAAACTATTCTCATTTACATCTTGATAACTCAACATTGAGGGTATGGTCTTGTCAAAGAGCGTAATTTTTTTATTTGGGTATGTTTTCAGTATTGTTTTTTATTAATAAACAATTAGTTACGGATCAGGAGGACTTAGCCTTCTGATGAATAAGGTAAGAAGGGAGAAATACTGTGGGCAGAAATTGACTCATCTAACTTCATTCCTACACGGTTTAGTATCTATGCAGCGCTCATGCAATTTAGCTAACCTAAGTGCAAAGCAATAATTACCAAAGAGTTGCAGGGGGAAATGTGTAGGAGTCACCCTTCTTATACAATGTGCTTTAGCAAGTTGGGCATTGAGCCAGGATTCAGGAAATTTAGTCTTTAGCCTCCAACTGCTGAGGAAAACAGTTGCATTACTGCTTACAGATTTCCCGAGCTCCCCAAAAGACTCAGTTCTAGGCTTTAAAGCAGTAACAACAGTGGCACAAATCTCCAAGCAGAGCTGGGCTCAGAGTGATACTAAACAGAAACAGGCACATGTATTGCAATAGCTGCTACAGCTCAGTATTTTCTAGAACAAGGCTTTCCTTAAAGAACTGATTTTTTTTTTTCTTTGCTATGTAACTTGTTAGGATGAAAAATCCTGGCTTTTTTTTTTTTTTTTTTTTTTTTTTTTTTCTTTTTTTTTTTTCTTTTTTTTTTTTCTTTTTCCTGTAATACTTGTTAGCTTTCTGAAAATTTCACCCTTTTCTGTTATTTATATTTCACTATTTATCAGATATAACTAAGGCTTGCCCCCACAGAGATTCTTGCAAGATCAGAAACAGGTACAGATGAGTGAACAATTATAATACTAGTGAAGATGTTGCCCTGGTGTGTTTCCTGAAAAAGAAGGGTTGCTGTTGCATTCTTTAAAAAAAAAAAAAAACAAAACAACAACCACACCCAAGCACCATAAATATCTCCTCATATTTTATGATAAACCTTCCTCCTTCTGGGCAATTTTTCCTTTCTCTACCCTCCAGCTTGTAGTCGCATGATGCAATGAAAAAGAAAGAAATCGTGAAAAAATGAGGACTAAGATAGCCGCATCTATGTTTCAGCTTATGTAGATGTTTAACAGGTAGGAAAGAATTTTGACAATAAAATCAAACCAAAATACAATTTAAGGATCAATCATTTGTTGAAAAGCTTATTTTCCTATGGTTAAGAAATAGGTAATGAAGCTTGTTACTCATACATCCATTTACACATGGACATTTTAAATCTGATATTGTTATTTTCAACTATTTACAGGTATTGAGAGTGATGAAGAAATAAGACACTTGGATGAGGAAATAAAAGAACTGAATGAATCCAATCTAAAAATTGAAGCTGACATGATGAAACTTCAAACTCAGGTATGCCATAAATGTGAAACCTTTTCTTATGCTTTATTTAAGCCCAATAAATACATTAAATGTTATGTAAATGCTATGTTTAAAAATATCTAGTCTCCCCTGCACTTGATTTTCCAAGCTCTTGGGTTTTTTATTTTCTGTAAATAAGCAGCAGGTATTGTCTTAAAGATCTGGTGAATGACAAATTCAGTGCAGTTTGTACCTAATCTTAGCAAGCAGAAATAATATATATATACCAAACAAAACATTAATTTTCCTTTGTTGACCAAACATTTGCTTACCAAACCATGGAGGTCCTATGACTTGAGATTTAGGGTTGATAATTCCTTAAAAATCCATTCCAAGTCTTAATGAGAATTGAACTTAATGAGTTCTTATTTGTACCTAAGAAAATTTTCCTAGTTTGGTTCACCAGGGAACAGCTGGTAAAGAATGTATACCATTTGCTAATTTGTGCAGCAGAGGATTTTGGTGGGAGTTTTGGAAAAGAGTCATTCTCTTTCTTTATTTTGTATACCAGAGAGATTAAGTTGGCTTTTATATGCTGACAGTGGTTCTATGGAGTGAGCTGTATAGCTTCATCCCTTCAGACTCCCATATGCACCTGGAAGTTAACCTGGGCAGACCGAGTAAAAGCATGAGCAGAAGCTTCATAATTTTCAGAATAAGAGTGAAATGAAATTAAATCTGTGAACAGAATATAAATCTAGACTGATCTAAACCAAAGTGAGTGTAACCATCCCCCCCCTGTATTTGCATCACATTGCAATGAGCTCATGCTCTTTTTGCAGTAACCATTGTGTGTATGGTCTAAACAAGGTAGAAGCCTGTACCACCTGTGCTGGATCTAAACAATCTGGCTTCACACCCCAGCAGTTGTGGGGATATCCAGCCCTAACTGCACTGCAGGGGGGCTGTGCTCACTGTCTTAGGACACTAGGTTCTCTCTGATGATCAATCTGCTACTTGCATGGAGAGGGCCCAGTTTATGCAGTCAGATTTCTTCTCCCCAGACTTTCTCCCTGGTGAAGGCAGTTTGACTATCAAAGCCTGAACTGAAGTACAGCAGAAGCCATAAATCTCCTACTTCCTTTTACTCTACCCCAGCCAGGTGTTAGACTGCTATGAACACCCTCCAGAGTGGGGGTTGTAGTAGGTGACAGGCTTACAAAAATGGGTTTCTCACACTGAGTTTTTGCTGTGTGACTGGAGGAAAGGAAGTAAAGTGGCCACAAGCAGGAGGCAATTAAGTATTGCAAAGAGGTGCATACGAATAAGGATATGGTGGGCATGACAATCGTGGATATGACTGCACTGGGCAGTGCCTTGTGGAGCTGTGGCAGGGCACAGGGATGGCAGCCCTTGGTTCTGCCCTGCCGAGCTGTCTGCTCCCGGGACAAGGAGCGGGGCAGGAGGGAACCACACCCTGCCATTGCTGGTTTTGTATTTTCAGTACTGCTTTTGACATCTAAGCTTTCAGACTTGAAGATATCCCAGAGTTCTTACTTTAAAAAGATACAATTTTTCTATCTTGCCTGCTTTTTCCTGCTATTTCCAGACTTCTCCTTTCCATTCTGTTGGTCAGCGATCATCTTTGTGATACATGCTCAGCCTCTCAGTTTCCTTTCCACTCTATTTTTTCTTATTGTTCCCAGCACCAGGCCTGTTGCTAATCCCAGCCAGCCCAGAGCTCACCCAGGAGCAGGGCAGGAGAGTAGCACAACAGCTAACACCCCTGCCCTCGCTATTGTGGTCGAGCAGCAGGGATGCTGTAAGAGCAGGACAGCGATGTAAACATCAACCTCCTTTCTCCTTCCCTCCACCAGCCCTGAGGCCACACTCTCCATCCCAGATCCACACTGTGCTTCCTCTCCAAGCTCAAGTCCCTCCTCCCACCCTGGGGCACTCTCTAGTGCCTTGCTGCTATAAGGTTTCTCCATGAACCAGCAAAGTTCACTGTTTCAGAGCAAATACAACCTCTTTGCTCTGAGGAGAAGTTATGTCTCCTAAGAAAAGCATAGTGGAGTTTCAGCTCTCTCTTGTAATCACCCAGCTGATATTTTGGGTTCAAACTGCAGTAACAATGTTGCCAAAGGTTTGTCTGTCTGTGTTTGTGCCTGCCTGTCTCTTTTAGATCACATCTATGGAGAGCAATTTGAAAACAATAGAAGAAGAGAACAAACTCATAGAGCAGAACAACGAGAGCCTGTTGAAGGAGTTAGCTGGCTTAAGCCAAGCCCTTATCTCCAGTCTCGCTGACATTCAGCTTCCGCAGATGGTAAGACCACAGCCAGCAGGTTAACTTCTTTTGAGACTGTCTTGGCAGCACTTGAAGCAGATGAACAAGCTCAGGGAGCAGCAGGAGCACAGGAGCTACATTAGCAGAGAGCACTTTTAGGCTGATTTGCTTTGCAGAGATGCAGGATCATGAAGTCTGTGTGGTAGTAGGTGCAGTTGATTTCAGGAATGAGCCAGCCCTGATATGTCTGCCCTGTACCGCACTGTGCAAGGCAGGCTTTTCCCTCAAACCTCCCTGTCTGAACACCCACCCTGTACAAAGAGTGAAAACTTCACTCTAATGTGAATCCTTATTTACTCAGCTCCCAGATCAAAACTATAACCTGTTTCATACAGATGATTTTTTCTGGAGATAACCAATCTCTATCTTCTCAAAAATTTCACATCTTATTCTCAAACACAGGCCAAATCCACAGAGGTACTGATGTTTCTAGTCTCCTTTCCAAATGTCAAGAGTGCCACTGCAAGATTAAGAAAGGACAGTTAAGGGGAATGTCAGTCAAAATCCCAGAGATAAATTGGCCACAAAAAACCAAACCAAACCAAACCAAACCAAAACAAAACAAAAAAAACCAAAAAAAAACACAAACAAACAAACAAAAAAATTAAAAAGAAGCTTACATAATCATATCTCCAGCTCCTTTTCTTGCTTGTAGAGAGTGTGGACTCCCCAGAATATATCAACTCCATAATTTCCACAGCCCCTCCATTAATTTGGATGGCTGCCCTGTTTATGACTTCTCCCCAGTTGCCATATCACTCCTTTGACCTGCTTTGGGGTTGGGTGTTTGGGTTTTTTTTGGCCTTAATTTTACCTCCTACAATTATAATCTGTTTTGTCTCCATTTAGGGGCCAATCAGTGAGCAGAATTTCGAAGCATATGTAAATACACTCACAGACATGTACAGCAATCTGGAACGGGACTATTCCCCCGAATGCAAAGCTCTGCTGGAAAGTATCAAACAGGCAGTGAAGGGCATCCATGTGTAGGATGTGAAAGCTGCTGGGCAACAGAAATTACTTAACAGCAGTAAACTCCAGATGGATCTGTTAGGAGTTCATGTACTGCTAAGGGGTGTAGGTTGCCATGCTGCATTTACAATTGCAACATTGCACTAATTTTTTCCCAGCTGACATAAAAAAAAAGAATAAAACCACAACAGACTATTTGTATTAACAGCAATGCACTCTGTTAGTATATTGTATTTATTTCAGTACAATTTCTTTTTTTTTTCTTCTTTTGCACTCAGTTTTTGTAAAGTGAATGTAAAAAGTGTGTGCGACTATTTTTTATATTTTTTATTTATTTCTAATCAAAGAGTTGGTTTTTTTATCTTTTAACAGCATTTTTGCGGCCTGCCATATTTTTACAAATGTGTTTATTAATTTATTTTCCAATGGGATTTTAAATAGACTGAAAGATATACTGTAAATTAAATAACTTGCTGGGTTTGTACAGGAAGAAAAAAAAAACCTATGAAAGTAAAAAATGACTGAACCGTGGTTCTAGTTTTATTTTCCTCACATCCTGCTTTTTTATAATGGCTTTGTATCAGAAATGGGTTTGCAGTAACATGAGATGTGAAGATGCATGGAATGAGAAGATAAATGGTGCCCACTAGTGGGGAACTTGGGCTCTTAAAAGCACAGTATGCTGGAAAACAGTGTGTTAAAGAATATGTTAGCAATAATGAAATATAGCAATCAGCAAAGCACTTGACTTGGCTGTGTGATTTAGCCTATGAGAATGATTATTTAAAATGTTTCAAGAGAACTTCAGATTTATTTTACCACTGCAGTTTTTGTTCAGAGTTAGCTCATGGAGGGAAATGACAAATATCTCAAAACAAGAAGGGTAATTAGGTAGGTACTGGTACTTTTTTAGTATGAGACGTTGAGGTTTTAAGCAAGTGACCAGTATTGCAATGGATTTGGATTTAAAAAAACGCAAACACATCCCAAGCTAAAGGCTTTGTACGTAACGAGTCGAACACATCTCCCCTGAAATGGCATTTAATACTGGTTTGAAGGTAATGGCAGCTGAGAAGGCAGCGGTCTGGAGGGCAACAACAACACCCCTCTGGCACCACGGTGGTCGCTCGTCCCTTTGAACGACCGGTAGCAACACCGTGACTGGTTTCTCCCATCCTTCTTCACTAAGACTAGGCTGATACTGAATTTGTCACCAGTCTTCTGGTAGGGTCCCAAGTGCTACAGAGCAGACAGACAGGTGGAGGTGCGGACAGACGAGCACTTGCGCAGAGGTGCGGGTGTGCGCCTCGGTATCCGGTTAGCCTGGGTGTGGAACTTCTGAATCCGTCAGAAACTAGCGGTTGCTGTAAGAGAGGCAATGTCTATTTCAGGGATTGTAAGTAATTAAGCATTGTTTCAGAAGTTTTTTTTATATTTATTTTTTTTAAGAAAAAGGTATAAACAACCAGCTAAACTGCCTTTTTTGTATGCACACACACCTCATGTGCATATGTGCCTCAGTGTAAATGTATACATGGATCTAGCGTGTGTTTAATTTTTCCGTGCTATAATGAAAGTGTTTATTTTTATTAGCCGCATTTATATTTAGATTGAATATGATGGCATTCACAGGCTTGACATATACAATTATATTATTACTGTTCCTGCACAAAAGTACTATTCAGAAGTGATTCAACTCTCATGCACTGTGGTCACTGTTCTGCATTAGGTGGGGCTTGCTTTTTGTTGGGGGGTTGATTCAACTCTCCGATCTTAGTTTAGACAGGGGAAAATGTGTGTTATTAGGAGCTGTGTTTATTTTTAAATTGATTTTTCAAAAGCTACCATATGTGCTGTCTAATATAAATAGGAGAACACCAAACAAAAATTTGCTATTAAAGTTATTGTTCTTGCTAAAAACACAAAAAGCAAACATTTGTTATACTTGTTAAATGCATACAAAATGAGTTCACTCATTACAAAGACTAAAATTTAATTTACTAAATATTTTAACAAATTTGTTATATATTTTATTTAAGTAAAAAAAAAAATCTCTTACTGACCTATGTATTTATTATTATGATTTACTATGGCTTCAGGTTAATTTATCTGTGTTTGGTTGTTTGCTCAGGATGTTCTGTGAAGTATGTTTGTATTTATTTGCCTCCCTTGTACTTGATGTGTTTTGTAACGTGCACC
>WEIU01020946.1:62943-74488 GCA_013389925.1 Aegithalos caudatus
TTTTTTTCTGCAAGAAGCTTAAATCTCCTTTCACCATCTTGGGAGCATAGCGTGACTGCAGCCTTCTCTGGCTGGCCCGGCTGCCACCGCTCATGATGCCCTTTTTATTGCCAGATTAGAGGACATTGTCGTGATGCGCATGAAGCCTTCCAGATAAGGCGCTGTACAAGTTCCAGCAGGTTCCAAATACAACAGCGCGGCTTTCGCATCCAGCCCGCAGGATCAGAGTTTATTTCCCCAATGCAGACAGCTTTGCACTGCCTTCCTGTTAATTAAAGTAGTGATTACAATACTGCACTGTTTACAAGTAAGATTTTGCATGGTCTTGGCCATTCACGTGCAAATGAACTTGTAAGCTTTTCTGTGCCCTAAAATCTGCTGATGTCAGTCTTCCAATTCTAACTCCATGTTGTAGGACATGTGGCTTTCTATAGCTTAGCTTTGATGCCCCCAAGTCATATTATCTCTATTCTGAGCTTCATTATGATAAATCTTTCACTGGTTTTAAATCAAAAACTTTAATTGTACCGTACTTATTCAGCTTAGGTTTTGGCTCCTGAAGGCAGCAGTTTTAATTGCATCATTTGTATAGTGGCCCAATATGTTTTGGTGTGAAAAGTGCATTATCACTTTTAATTTTGCATTATTTTCCCCATATGTTTTGGTTACACTAAAACTTCAGATGGGAAGTGATGAGGCTTTCCCACTGTTCCCTCATTCTCTCCTCAGTGTTTTTTAATGAGCTAAGACCACACTATTTTCTTTTGTTCTCATCAGTTGAGATTTTAGGGAGCTGTTTATTTGTAGGGTAATTCTTGTATTTATGTAGAGCAAGGCATTAGACATTTTTATCCTCTACTTATTAACAAGCCAGATGGTACCGGCTGCTACCCACACAATTCCAATTATCAGATGGCAAACTGAAATATACATGGGGCAAATGAGAAGATGTATATTAAAGAAGCCTCACGTAGAATTGGCTTCTCAGAGATGTTGATTCACAAAGGGGTACTAGCAATTAGGGTATGACAGCCTGCTGCTGAATGTACAGCATTGCCCTGAGGGCACAAGCATTTAGCTTCCAAAATTTTCATACTCTCTCTCTTTCCCCTATGGTATGAATATACATAATTGAAATCAGATTCAGGTCTTTCATTCTTTGGACTTCTTGTCCACTTCAGAGTGATATGTAATATCAAAACCAATCAGTAAGTTAAGATATCCCAGAAAGATGCAGAAGAGCTGAAAATCAGCACTGAAGTCTGTTCAACACATCTCCTAATACACTCTCATGCACCCCTCGGCATGTATCTCAGTAACACAGGAATAGCTTTAACACTGAAGTCTAGGATCCAAACCAGTATTACTATTCCAGGTCTCAAAATTTAACTAGAAATTACAATATACACATGGATTTTTGCTTAAGAGCAGCTCTTAATTTCAGGTTTAAAAATAAGGAGGCCTGGTCATGCCGATTATGGTTGGCTTCATGGTCTTATAAAACAACTTTTGAAAATTCAGAACCTTGACCCAGTCCTTGCATAGGGATTCACCCTGCGTCATTGGAACAGGCTGACAATAAAGAATGAGTGTTTTAATGGAGGTGTTTTAATAGTTTTAATGGGAGGTTTTATATTGCTTCGTTGTGTTGGAGGGTTCCTGCCTTTGGTGTTTGTTTGTTTGTTTTCTTGTTTGTTTGTTTGTTTTCTGTCCAGGAGACAGAATCTCTATAGGAAAAGTGTTTGAGTAAAAACTGTGTTCTTATGTCTCCTTTATTTTGACATAGAAACAACATACATAAGTTGGCTTGGAAGATGGTTAACTATGTGGGAAACTTTTTGTTTGACATTTTTATTCCTTTTCTCTACTGGATCAAGCTGAAAGTTCTAAGCCTAAATCAAAGAAGAAAATGTGAAGAAATTGATGTCCTCATGTCAGATCAGCTAAAGGAAAAAGTTATTTAAGCTAAAGTAATGGCTTTCTAAAGTTCTTCAGTTTCATATGGGCTACTAGCAGATTATCTAGATTACTGGATTTTGCAAAAAGTTGTAATGCAAAGCATTTCAGATTGTTCCTAGTTTCTGGTTATAGTATCCAATCAGAACTCCTCTTTCAGCAGCTGCTCTCACAATGCAAGGGGAAAGGTACTGTCCTTGCAGCTGTTCCTGGTTCTAACACTTGTGACCTACAAGTCTTGGCCAAAGTGTCTTAATGTAAGGAGCTGGAAAAGCAAATCTGCATGGTCTAACACCATTTACACTTCAAAGAGCTGACCACATGCAAATGGCACATGTGCAAATTCTCACTCCTATTCATGGAGGAGTGAAAGATGTGCACGGGCATTTGTCTGCCATTTGGTTACACAACTGTGAGGAAGATGCTGCTGCTGCTTCTTTCTCACCTTCCATCTGTGTAATGGAGGGCTAATAACATTCCTTTCATCTAGTTGTTAGCAGTAGACTTGAGCAAAACCTGCAGAGGTCTCTAGAATTCTCTCAATGAGATCCTAAATGTAAGTCAGTGGTGCAACTATTCACACAGTCTTGGGAAGTTCAGAGTTTTGTACCTGGCTTAGTAGGTGCAAAAAATCCCAAACCAAACCCTAACCATTGTCTAGTACTTGTTCATTCCAGTGAAAGAAACTGGTTGCTATCCTTATATTACAGATATTCCTCAAAAGGATTAGGCAAAGCAGAGAGGTTCAAAATAAGCATCTCCTTTAGATCCAAGGTGTAATTGCCAGTTTCTCCCAGTCTAAACAACCATCACTTTTTGCTTCAGTACCCTAAAATCCACCAGGTCAAAGTTTAATTTGATATCTCAAAATAAGAAAGCTAACACTGCATCAGGTGCTTGGAGATCACTGGCATCCTAATTATTGTCAGGTCTGGATTGCAAAGAAGTGATTCAATAGCTGAACATCTGTGTACTTGCTCACATAGAGTTGCTGTTTCACCCACAAGCAGCTGTGGAGTAGACAGGCAAAATTCTCTGCATGGTGATAATTACAGTGTGCATTACAAAGGAGGCATAGACATAAGAGCATGCAATCAGATTGGGTTTTTTAACTTTGGAACAGAGAAACACTGTTAGATCCAAGGCTAATATACATAAAATAGGTTTCTCAGTCAAAAGAGAGGAACATTTAGTTAGATCTGAATGAGGAATGAGGAAATTCACTTACTAAACAGGAAACTTTCTCCAGTCTTAGTTTTGTTTCTATAGAAGCAACGGTTAAGAACTACCCAAGCACACAAACTCTTCCAGAGATTGAAATACAACTGATTGTGTATGGGTCAGCAATTTTCTTTAATATGCTTTTATTACTTGCTACATGCACCTACCTGCTCTGTTAGAAGCAGTGGTGTTAGCTATTATATTATCATTACTGACCACCATGGTAGTGGTGACAGCTGAGTACCCTTATCAGAGCTCAGGATCTCTTAATCTCCTATCTTATGCTCTTTCAACCCCTCAGTCATATCTTTATATAAACATTACTGCATCTCAGAAAAAAAAAAAAAATCAGTGAAATCTTTTTCTCAGGACAATCTTTCAAGGCATGCAGCTACGTGCTGCTGAAAAACTATAAAGCTTAAATGAAACAAAATGGAATTTCATTAATGCATGATCCTTGTGTGCAGGACTGCCTTTTCCCTACATCATAGATCTAGAAACTCAACTTTCTTTTCCATTGTTAGGAGCTGAAAGGCAGATAAATATGAAACAGTGCCTTCCTTGGGTTAATTCTGGCACTTTGAATTCACTGATCCAAGGTTCACATGGGAGTATGAGTGTGCTAGTGTGGTGTTTTGGGGATCACACCCACACAGCCAGAGAGATCAGTTTCACCTCAGGTAAATGGAGCATCCTGGAGGGTGGCAGGAGGGAAGATATCATAAAACATAAGTATTATGCCAAAGTGCAAGAAAATTAAATGGTGTCAGGGGTCCAACATTTACTGCAAAATGGCTGCATTTTATTATCACAGGGGTTTCTGGTACAATAATGACTGCACAGCAAATTCTTTTTTCTAAGCAGTAGTTTAGTCACTGTATTTATATTACATTTATGGAGAAGAGAAATAGAAATCAACTTTCTACTGTTTTTTGTTTGTTTGTTTTTCATAAACACAAGTCTTGTTTTTGTACCTGAAACATTCAGGAACTGGATTTTGTTTTTCATCTGAATAGGTTCTAAAATGTCATAATTTTTTTCTCTGAGGAAAGATATCAGGCACAGCAAGATTTGTGACAGAACAAAAAAAGATATGTCACTGTATAAAAGCAAACCAGCTGTCAAGGTTTTGGTTGTTCCCTTAATAGGTAGCTGTGGAAAAGCATTGTTTGGATAAAATAATTGCAAATCTGGGATTGTGGCAGGGTGCACAGGAGGAAAATAAGGAAATGGAAGATTTAGTTTAAATTTTTTTTAAAAAATTATTTAAGGGAAATCCTATTGGAGAGGAAAAGAGATGAGTAGTAACAGGAGCCCTGCTCCTGCCTGCAGTCAGGGCCAGGTAGAAGACAAAGGCTGGGCACTGACTAAGTAGAATATGTCTCTGCTGAGACTAAATATTCTGACACACTTGGAATAAAGATGTGTGTGGTCAGTGGGTGCCTACCAACAGCTCTGGGTGCTTAAAAACACAGGGTACCAAGCACTGATGATGTTGTGGGTGCCCCACCAGGGAAAACTGATGAGGTGGGTACAGGCTGCAGGGAGAGGCCCTCCGGGTTTGCTGGCACAGGAACAGATCTGCAGGGCCCAGGTTTGGCTCAGATGGCAACCCCCTCACTTAAAGCTCGCAAAAAAATGTTGGTCCATCATTACCTGTGCCTGAGTGCTACTCAACACACTTGTGACAGCAATCCCCAGGGAGGCTTGTAACAATTTATGCTAACTGGGGTTCACCCCTTATGTCTTGTATTCCACAACAGAAAACAAAAATTCAGCAAGACGCTTAAACGTGTTCCCGTGAGTTACCACATTTGTTCTGCTGACCTTAATGGCGCTATTCACATGCTTAGAGCAAGGCCTGTGCTCAAGTACACTGCTGAATCAGCTCTTGTGTGTGTACTGAAATATAACAGTGATTTCTGCAATCAAGGCCAGTGCCAAGCTCTGGTACACCCCTGCCTAGAGTCAAGATATTAGACCAATGCTGCTGTGTGTAGTAGCTGGCATTGCAGCTCCTCTTCCCAGGGCTGCTGAAGATGAGCAGGAAGCATCCACACAAATTGGCTCATGCTGCTTCTTTAATAATTCATGTATTTTTGCTCTCTTCAATAGTTAATGAACCTCCCCCACTCTCACCCTCGTTCTCTCTCCCTCTCCCATTCAGTCAGTTTGTTGTGGTTTCATGTATCTAATCCATCTGTCACTCGATTATAGCTATCGAGCACCTGTTATGGATTTCTAGAGTTTCATTCAAGCTGTTGACAAGTTATTCACAAATTGGCCCTTGTCACACTGTCATCGTGTGGAGTGCACTTTAGTGAATTCTTTTGGGTACACAAAATAATGAACAGAAGACAGCAAGGCTTGTGAATTAAGCAGTTTCCTATCCCCAATATTTAAAGAACCGTTAACTAATTGGAAGTTTCTTGTGGGTGATATATTTTTTAAGCTCTTTTCTTAAAATATTTTGTCTTCTTCATGCAAACCCTTTTGCATGAATAAGCATAACACAACTTGATTGAGCTGTCAGGGCAAGCTTTGTTGACAATGATGCCTTATTCTATAGAGTCTATGTTGCAGCTGTGACAAGTTGATCGCTGCTTCTTCTGTACAATGCAGCTTGCCTACTACTAGCTACTGCTTTGGTACTAGCAGGGAAAGCAGAGGGCTGGTTGACTGACTAGTCCTCAGTACCTGCAAGTCTCTTCTCCTCAGGTGGTTATTTATTTTATTTTGCCCTGAAGGATACCAGGCAGAAATCAGGCAGTAGAGGTGACAAAGGTCACTGTTCAAAAGTGAAACATCTCCTGAACAAAGCATTAAGAAAAATTAAGGTTAAAAGGAGGTTCAGCTATGTCTTGAAAAGTTCTCACTTTTGTAGCAAAATTTCAAATATCTCAGTACCAGAAGGTCTAGAAATATATATTTTTTTTTCCACCCAGCTTTTACTTCTGCTCCCATATAGGTGATACTTACTCCTGAAACATTTTTCCTGCACTGTTCATGTAACTCTTAACCTCTGCCTGTGCTCTGCTTTCACTACCCAGATACTTACTATTGTAGTAACTAGTATTATAGTAAGGACCTTGAAAGCAATGTGGTAACAGAGCTACAAGAGAATTCTAAAATAGTCTCCCAGTGCAGTGTATTAGTAGTACAGAAGAAGGCATTTGCAAATACAGGCAAAGTGATTGATCTGTTTGCAGCAATGAGAGAAGTTATTTATGCACAATTTGGCTCAAAACAAGTAAATGTAGTGCATGCATATCTGTATATTTAAAAACTATTTTGCAGCAATGAACATATGTACATTTTTTCTAGTGTAGTCTGCAAATCCTTTGAATAAGATTCCAGGGCTTCAGTGTTTTGATTTTTGAAGAAGATTTTTTTTTCTAAATTCAAAAGGAGAGAAACTAAGGTTTAGCAATTGCCTTGTCCATATGGGGTGCAAATGTAGCACTACAAAATTATCTGGCAATTGCAAAGGGGCTAAATTACTTCTGTTCACTTGTTACATTTCTTAGCGCTTAGGGGTTTGATGCTATAAGATCCATTTTCCTTTGTGGTTTCACAGGGAGACATCCAGCCGCCCTGATCATTGCTCTGATAAACCAATAGGTGGCAGGACTTCAAAACAAACTGTGAAATAATAAAGCCATATTCCATTATAATGAAGTTTAAAATAGAAAGTGCAGCTGCCTCAATAGTCAACAGCTTAACAGTTATCTCAGAATAAGCTATTTTTTGAATTTTTTTTCAATATGTTTATAATAATTTAATGTTCAAATCTGTGAACTGCAATTCAGATGCTTAGAACAACTTCCAGTTAAAAAAACCCCAGAGTTTCAGAGACGTCATGGGTTAAGTTTGTAAGGACGTTTAGGTATTTGAGGATTCTGGATTGAGGATTCATGGATAGGCATCCATGATTTTTGAAGCATGTAAGACCCAGATTCACACAAATACTTAGATACCTAAATATTTAGTCACTTACGCTGTGTGATACAGTGATACTGACCACCTTGAGGGATCCCAGCATAACTAGGTTATGATAATAAACTACATTTCCAAAAACAACTTCCTTTGAACAAGGTCATACAATCAAACTGTGCACCTGAAGAGGCTTCACTGAGCATTTTAAAACCAGATCACGGTGAATCCATCAGTGCAAATCAGTAATGATAACTTCTCACTTGCTGCTATCCACCACATTCAAGTCAGCCCAATCTCAACTTCAGCACCACAGTAATGAGCTGCTCTGAGCCCTGCCTCAAGCAAAGATCCTGCAAGCCCTGACACCAGGGTTTTAGCCTGCATATCTAAACATATATATCCTTCTATCTAAACAATATCCTTCTATTAGTGCCTTACCCATCCAGCAGTGTTCTCGGGATGCCTGAGGCTGGCTGTCTCCCAGCACCACGGCAGAAAAATAAATACAGGGACACCTCTAGATGGAAAAAAGACAAGTGCAGACTACCTGACAGCTAAATGATAATGAAAATAATAGAGTAAGTGTGCAGAGACAGCCTTCAAGATGAACAGAGGTTTTGACAACTAGGGCACAGGCTGCTTAAGTATTTGTCTTGGCTGCAGTGCCCACGTCCAGCAGAGCTCCCTGCCAAGGATCCTGAGCGAGGGGAGCCACCTCTAAACTGGCATCACATCAGTTGCTCAGACACATAAGCTCCATTCTTCAGTCTTGCACTATTGGCTAATTCAGGCAGCTTCCTCGCTCAGCTGTTTGCCTTAAAAAGCTGAAAATCCCTTTCTTACAAGCTTAGCAATTCCCATGTAGGGATCCCAAGCTGCAAATAGACACTCAAGTTGGTGCTGAAATTCCAAGCTGTGAGCAGTAGAGGAGTTGTGTTGTGCATCTCTGCCAAACAATGCTGAAAACCATCTAAATAAATCCCTTCAAATCCTAAATCTTTCTGGCTGTCAGGAAACTAGGCTAAGGGGGCTTAAATCACTTTTGAAAATTAGTGTAGGATCCTAAGTCACTTATATGCCTTTGAAAAATTTATCCTTAAAAGTTGGATGCTCAAAAGTGATTTTCCTTCACAAGTACCACTGCTAACTTCAGAAATCATCCCTGAAGTGAGCATGAATAATAAATTATTCATAGCTATAAGGGTATCATCAGCTGTGTGAAAAAAAGGGAAGCATAAAACAGGCCCAACACTATATCGGTGTTTTCAATGAATCGATTTGAAACAAATTGGTTTTCATTTGCTTTAAAAAAAACCCCCAAAATTGTATTGCGTTCCTTTTGATATTTTAACATATAAATCCAAATGTTTTCTGAGTATCACTCATGGGCACTGTGAGCATTTGATTACAGGATATTCTGGCCCTTTGAATTTTTTTTTTGGGTGATGCCAAAAAATAAGTCTCAGGTTTTATAGCTGCTGAAGTACTGTACTGTAAGAACTGTTGCAACACCTCTAGTCTTACTTTTGCATTAAAAAATAAAGAAAGCTTTATAAAAATGATATGTTTTACCTTCATTTCAGTTGTTGCTAGTCTTTCAGTGTGGTTTAGGGTTCATCCTATCTACTCTGAAATGGTTCAAGGAGTGAATAGCTTTGAGGAAAAGTACCTTTCCAAGAAGCAGCTGTTGAAGATTTGGATAGAACTGTATAAATCTGGTCTAGACTCAACTGTTGGTTACACAAATGAAAAATATGCACATATCTCATTCTTACAGATGCTTCTGATATTGCTGTATTTCTATAAAATGCACCTGTATTGAGACATGAAGCTGAGCAGAACACCTTGTCTTAGTTGCCTGATCTTTGTATATCTACTCATTTCCCTCAAATACTTTTCTTCTCAGCAGCTCTCAAGCATTTAAAAAATGGGCTTTTTTTCTTTAATAATTTGGGCATTTCTTCTGGTCATGTATGGGAGTATTCTACATCCCATGCCATCTCTAGCACACCCCAAACTTTACTTCCCAACCTCCATCTCGCTTCCCATTTTCATGGTGTCTTTTCCCCCTAAAACAATGTTTTTCCATACTTTAGAAAAGCCACCACTGACGAAGCATGTCCATGTGGTCTCAGCAGCCCAGTCCAGAACTGCTTTGGAGAAGGGAAATCTGTGAGAAGGTTGTCAGAACAGAACATGAGGGGAAAGTGAGCCAAGACAAAAACAATACCAAACAAATAAACAAAACAAAACAAAACAAAAAAACAAACCCCAAAACAAAAACAAAAACAAACAAAAAACCTCCAAAGAAACATCTACAAAAAAATCCCCCAAACCAACAAAAAAAATCTTTAGATCTTCTCCCGCCATGAAGATTTATGGAGTCTTTCCTGTACATCACCATTTCAAGCACAGTTGGTCTGAGTTGTCTCTTTGAACTATACAGGCAGTCGTGAGGCTGAAGTGTCTTTGTGGCAGGCAGTTGTGCTATTTCTTCCACTTGACAAGTATAATCTCTTGCCATGTCTTTTTCCATTTGCTTCCTTTGTTACTGAAGAAATGCTCAGTTTCATAAAAGCTGACATACCCTGAGAAATTCCATGTACTCTTTCTTTTACAGAGCCTGTGCATGTAGATCTCTGAAGACATACAGGAGATTTTTGACTTTGCATAGAACAAAGGCTCCCAAATCCATTCCTAGGGAATACCTGTGGGGGAAAGAGAAACACCAACAAAACCCATCCTACTTGCCTTTTGACATGTACTATAAAAAGACTGAGTTAGTGAGAAATAGCTTATGTGCACAAAATAAAAATGTACTGTATCAGCCTTTTTCTTTGGGGATAAGCAGAATGAAAACTGATTTATTTTCAATGGCATTTCCTTTCCTGGGCCTAAAGAAAATCAAAACTCTAGATCATCCCAGGTAAAGGTTTTAAAAAGTGCATGTGTTTAATTTTTTTCTGAGTCAATATTGTTGAATTTAAAGATTGCATTAACTAATTGCTAAGTCTTGAATGTGGGCTACTTCCTCATAAAATTCTATAAAAATATTAAAAATATTCTTAGTATTTAAATAAACATTGAAATAAACATTGTGCTTATTGCTTAGTGCTTATTTTGTTGTCTTTAATTCAGTGATCAACCACAGTCTTAGATGGAGAGGTTTACAGTAATGCAAAAATGTAGCAGCTGAGGTCTAGAAGTACTTCTATGCAGATGGCAGGGTGGATCACTGCTCACAAATAAATGTATATGTGTGCATATATGCATATATATATATAAATAACTTGAGCAACTATCAAATATATATATATATTAGTTATGGTACTCTCATAGCTCAATAAACATAAATACATATATTCTGATTTTGATGAAAATTATTTTGATTACCAGTCTATCTTAAGACAGTTGTTAATAGTTGCACAAATAGGACTGTACCAGAATGGTAAATTTTGCGTTTTCTGCAGTGGGGTTTAGAAACAATATCAAAACCCACACAGGAGTGATGAATCAGGCTTGTCACAGGAATTTTGACTCATTAGTGGGCCAGGTATACAGAAGGATGAGTGCATGTTTTTAACAGAAATTTGATGTTATTTAAAGCCACCCTTTAAAGTATTTATTCTAACTCACTTGCTAAGAACACAACACTAAAATCAGCCAGGTAGGTAACAGGTAAGATTCTCTTTCAATAACTTCTCACAGCCAGACTTTCACTGTCTCTGTGCATTGACCTTTCAGCAAAGATAGAATGCCACTAAAGGTTTTTTAGGACATTATTGGTCAGTGCAATTTTTTTACTTTAATTTTCATGCTACTTTGCTTTTGACTATGCACGAGGGATATTTTTAGATTATTGATGACTGCACCATCTGGCTGTATTCTATTAATATCAGTATAACTGAGTTTTGCAAACTCTTTCTCCTTCAGTTCAAACCCTTAGGCAACACATCTTCCCACAGCTACAGAAGGTAGGTACTCCAGAGTGAATGACCTTGGTTGCATTAAGCAACAGAAAGTATTTGCTCATGTTTTAAGCAGTATTTCTACCTGTGCTTTTTGACAGTTGTTAATATGGGACTTGAAAGTAAGAAGATGGAAACAGATTTCAAGGTTAATTGTCTCATACCCTTAACTCTGAATCCATCTGGATTTGGCTGGATGCAGAAACTTGATGGCTGGGGTGTTGTTAGGAATGTCATGGTCCAAAGAAACTCTGAAGGACCTTGCCACTATGAAGAGCAGCAAGGGGTCCTCACCAAGGAAGTTCAGAGTCAGATTTGTCAGTCAAGAGGTGGAGCTGGACATGGAGAAATTCCAATTTTTTTAGCTTGGAAAAATTCCTGACCAGATAGCAGTGCAGAGGAATTTTTCTTTTCAATTGAGATATTTGTAAGCTCTTTTTCTCCTGGTTTCCAACCACCCCTTT
>WEIU01020946.1:74890-90336 GCA_013389925.1 Aegithalos caudatus
AAAAAAAAAAAAAAAAAAAAAAAAAAAAACCAAAAAAAACTCACAGAAGTTTTTGTAGGAAATTTCTTAAAAGTTTTGTTATTGATACTGAATCTTTTGAGAAACCTCATAAATTATTTGTAGCTCAACTCTGAACAAAACAAACATTGTAGTGGTGCTGTCATCTGGGTATACTGCTGTGTATAAAAGATAGAGAGCAATCCCTTTTAGGGTGGTGACAACAGGACTTGAAACAAGGATATTTCTGCTGTATGAGCTGCAGAACAACATCTTTTATCTGAGAGATGGGCTTTACCAACTTCTATTCATCCACACTGCAGAAACAGTTGGCTGAAAACATAGTATATGATCTTTGTGTTGGTTATAAGCCCATGAATGTAATTCTTATGGAAATTATTTTTATTTTCTATAAAGACAAAATGTTTTGGAAACTCCCTGTGGGTTTCTCAGACT
Source organism: Aegithalos caudatus (assembly GCA_013389925.1). Classification (NCBI taxonomy): domain Eukaryota; kingdom Metazoa; phylum Chordata; class Aves; order Passeriformes; family Aegithalidae; genus Aegithalos; species Aegithalos caudatus. The sequence continues at coordinate 75,344 of WEIU01020946.1, forward strand.
GCAGGTTCATTAACTGGCTTACTCCTGCAGTTTTAGGCTCTCACACTCTGGACTGAGTTGTGATTCTATATGTATCTCCATTTCTTTCTTTTGCTTCCTTTTCCTTTCTCCAACCCACATTTTTCCCCAATGGGAAATAAATTGTTTCATATTTTTCATTTGAAGCTAAGGATCCTTAAATTACTTCCATTGAGTTTTTCCAAGTCAGGTTCCATTAGCAGAACAAAAATGAAAACAATTCCTGCTGTGGTGAGCCTTAAGAAATGGTTTGTGTAATGAACCAAGACAATGGGTGATTGACAGTCAAGAATTTATGAAGCCAGGATACATACAAAAAACCCTCACTAACAAATGGACTCCCATGTCTTTCCTAATGTCAGCAAACAGTCAACCTTATATACCAGGTAAATAAATATTCAGGCTTAAGGATTTTGATAGTGTATATCCCCAACAATGAAAAAAATATGGTTAATACTCTTTCTTGGGGTTAAAGAAACAAAATTAACTTCTAAGCTACTATTGCAAAGTCTGTGATTTAGGACTAGGGCACAAAGAATAGTCAGATGTGGGAAGACCTAATGTGGGTATTGCTAAAAGCACAAGGAATTGACAGTACAGCAAGAGGTCCCCAAGAATTTATGGTGGAGAAAATGCACAGAGCTCTTTTGTTCTGGCCCACTGGCAGCACTACACCAGATAGGGTCCTGCAGAGCCATTTTGGTGTGTGGTTCCTGTGGCAGCTGACACTTTATCTTCAAGGGTAGCCTGACAGATGTTATTGAAGCACCTGCACAAGGATCAAGTTCAAATCATGTGATGTCCTGAACCACATAATCGTTACAGAACATGTCTTGTGACACACTCTAGTGCTAAGGCAAACCAAATGAACTTCAGAAACTGGGCTTAAAGCAGTGGAAATTAGATATCCTGGTAAACCTCATCCTACAAGCTCTTGAATTGCACCAGTGATGGCAGACACAGGGTGGCTCTTCAGAGAGCTGCTCTAACGTGTTGCAGAGATCCCCACAGCACTAACAAGGTACCCATCTCATTCTGCATGTCTTCCTCGCATGTTTGCACTCCTAGACCAGGAACACTGTGAAGCATGAGGAGAAACACATCTGACTTCAGAGAACTCTAGAATGGCCTGAGCTGGAAAGGGCCTTAAAGATAATCTAGTTATTAACCCCATGCTATTTACAGCTTCTCTGGGCAACATGTTCCAGTCCCTCACCATACTCACAGTAAAGAATTTCTCCCTAATATCTAATCTAAACCAGCCCTCTTTGATTTAGAAGACATTATCCCTTGTCATCTCACTATATACTCTTGTAAATTGCCTCTCTCTGTCATTCTTGTGGCTCCCTTTAGACCCTGAAGGTCTAAGCTTTTTTCTCTCAGCCTTTTAGTCTTTCTAGACAAAATGTTGCCATTTTCTGAAAATTTGTCTTTAATATTCTTCAAATCGTCACTTAAAACTTGGAGTGGCAATGTCTACTAGATGACTCTGAAAAGTCTGATCTAGGCTTTATGAAATGCTACATTTTATCAATTAACAGATATCCTATTCAAATTACAACCATCAAAGATATGGGAATTTTAAAACCTTTTAAAGTGTTTGATTCCTTTCAATTACTTTTCCCTTTTTTTTTTTAATCAAATGAGAGGTGGAGATATTGCAGGTGGAGATCAGATCAGAATTTGAATAGGAAAGGAATTAAATTGGGAAGGACTGCTTAGACTTTTTGGTCCAGAGGGTTCACACTTGGGGTCATATCAATTATACCATCCCACAAAATGTTCCCATGGGAATCTCTGAGTATGTTATCATAGACCCTTTTATCCTTTGTAGGCAGTGAACACTTACAACTGTCATAGATATAGAGGAAACAGAAAGCCTGCAGAATTTCATGGAACAGGCCCTTTCATTTGCATTTTATCCACCCTAAAATGTAAGCTATTATCTTCTGTGTTTTGGTCGCTTGTTGGTCACTGATCACTGTTGTTTTGTCACTGGACTCCTCGAGATTCCACCTTAGCATCTGGAGAGACTCAGATTTAAAGACTCAAAGTCAATCTTTAATCAGAGGCAAGGAGGAGAGAAGTATGATGCTGCAAGAGAGGCTCATGCAGCTCTTTTATACCACAACTGCATTTTATTCAGATAACTGGACTACTACAGGAAGCTACTCCACACTCCAGCAGTGCTACCGAAAATCATTTGATAAGAAGCCCTCCTCTTGCCTTGTTCCATTTCACATCATCAGGCTTTATATGTAATGCTTTTGTCTCTAATTGCCCTTCAAAAGTTTACAACCATATTGATGCTTGTAAGGAGTCAGGCAACTGGAACAGGTAGAGATCTTCAGCATGAATTATGAAAGGATTAGGCTGTAATTGAAAGGAAAGCCTAACCAGCAGAGAGGAATTTCTTGTACTTATAAAACCAATGTATCTTGATCATCTCAACCATTTTGATCTACACCTACTAACTGTAGCAGAACTGGAGAAAAAAACCTTTCTTCTTTTTAGTAACATGGTAGGAGATTGTTCTCTGCAAAGCTGTGCACTAACAGTGATGCTCTGAACTCAGAGCTTTGGCACAACTTTAGCCACATTCACTTGCTACATAAAGTGATTACAGCTTGTTTTGTACTTCCACATTTGAGATTTTATGAGAAATTCAGTCAGGCTGGCAAAAACAGGATGAAGTGGAGACAAACTTAATTTACTTCTAGAAAAGTGGACTAGAAGCATAGGCCTTGAAAACTTCCATGTCAAACAAGGTTGAGCTGTCAAATATAAATATCCCCATGATTAGGGAGGACCATTTCACATCTTAATTTGGGATTTGGGAAGCCTTCATTCTAGCCAAGTCTTTCTGGAGGATGTCCTAAACTCCATAGCAGGTATTTATTTCAACTAATTACAGACAATCTGTTCTGGAGAAAATGAGTATTAGTACAGGACTGAAATGCAACAGAAGACACATATGACCCTCTGTGCAACATTCCCGCTTTCAAAAAGCATCAGAAATTTTTGTTCATTATCTGGAAAGGAACCTCAAATCACCTGACAGTATAAGTAGCCCTTTCTTCAAACTTCAAAAACCAAAAACTCCCCCAAGCTTCTGCATCTCATCATCTTGTTCCTTTTGAAAATTTTCTGTGATTCTTTTTCTGATGATAAATATAAGCTCACAGAATGAAAACAAAGCAACAATGGGAGTGCCCCTGTTTCAAGTGGAAAGCGCAATCATTTGCCTCCTGCAAATTTCAGGTTGTAGTGTAGATCTATAAAAAGCCGATCCAACAGATATGAAGGAGTTATCCTAATCTGGGAATATTACCCACATCGTGACTTGTGCTTCGGTGCAGGTGTGCCTGGATACAAACTGCTAATATTTTTAAAGTCTACACTCCATTAAGTTAGAAAAAAAACCAAAAAACTGTGATAAAAATAGAAAGACTAAAATACCACTTGTTCTTGAAAAAAAAAATACATCAGAAATTAATTTTATACTGCTCTAATAATTTCTACTGAGTTAAATATAAACTAAGCATTGGTGATACCCCACCTGCAGTGCTGCATCCAGCTTTGGGGTCCCCAGCACAGGGAAGACATGGACCTGTTGGAGCAAGTTCAGAGGAGGCCACCAAGATAATCAGAGGGATGGAACACCCCTCCTATGAGTAAATGCTGAGAGAGCTGGGATTATTTGGCCTGGAGAAGAAAAGGCTTCAGAGAAACCTAATTGTGGTCTTACAGTGTCTGAAGTGAGCCTGCAATAAAGATGGAGAGAGACTGTTTACAAGAGCATCTGTTGACAGGATAAGGGGTAATGGATTCAAACTGAGAGTAGTCTCAGGTTTAGCGCAAGGTGTCCCTGTCCATAGCAGGGGATTGAAACTAGATGATCTTTTAGGTCCCTCCCACCATGAGTGTAAGGAAAGATACCTAAAACCAAGTCACAGACTAGCATTTTATTAGTCTTGCAGTTGTAGCATATTCCATGAAATGTCAAAAAATTATTAAAGATAACAGTTGACTACAGCATCCTAATAAAACTTTAGAACTAAATTTTAAGGAATTTTTGCAAATCTCATCAGAGCGCATACTGTAATGCATTCCATAAATCCTTTCCAGAGTAGGTAATTTACATGCACAAATAATTACTTAGAAGGAAGTGAAGCAATAAAGTTTAAAGCACCAGACCTAGGAACACTATTGTTTCCTCAGGCAGGCTGGTAGTAAAGGCTCCTAATTGTCCTTAGGATAATGATGGGCCATAGAATGCAACAAGTAGAGATAATATAAGGATTACCCATCTGACATAAAATTCTGAAACATAAATCATGATCTCCATTTTGCTGTCCAGGTTTTATCCTGGATTTACTCACTTTAGTATACTAAATATACACAGAGTTATTCTGCTATAAGGACATCCACATTTTTATTTATTAAAAAATAGGTTAATATCTATAAAATACTGTATATAGAATATTGTTGTATATAACATATAATACTATTGTAATGCTAGACCATGGTGCATTTCATTTACTTTGTGCAATGAAGGTGTATCAATGGCAAAATCACAATACTAATAATCTAAGAACATTCATACTGGAACAATGAAAGGTGGATAAAGATGCATTTCACTACCAGGCAGTAGAATTTCTTCAACAATTTGGCTGATCTGCAAACTCCTTCACTGAAATTTGCATTAAAGTTGTCATCTTACCTTTAATACAGATCCTTATCATTCAGTTAATTTTCTCCTCTCTCTCTTTCTTTCTTTCGTTCTTTATCCCTTTCTCTCAAATATCATGAAAATAACCTTCAGCTTCTTTAAAACATAAAGCTTTGGCGTTTTGGAGAAACCGTAATGAGCCAATAAACTCAATTTGGAGGCTGGTTAGTACCACATAAATTAATTTCCCTGCTAAATGATCAGAGTCACATCCACCTTTTTCACTACCATCTGCCTCACAACAAAGTTGGCACTGTACTCCTTTGAGAGGTGGACTGTAAAAGTGTCATTTAGGAAAGGCTTAATAACAAAATCCTTTCTAAGTTCCAATTTTCCTGTTCCAGGGTAATGATCACAGGCAGCATATATACACTGTTAGCAGGAAACAGTCAAATGTCCATATGGCATGCACTAAAATAAATAATGTAAAAAAAAAAAAANTCACCTTCATTTTCAGGGATTTTCCTATGTAGTTGATCACAACAATTCTGCTAGTTGTTAGTTCTGCCTATGAAGGAACACTCCCTGCCAGCTGGGGTATTTCCCACTTGCCTGTGGACTATGTAAACAAGCCCTTTGCCACTCCTATAAAATGGCACCAGAACAAACCGCTTTTCCTGAGCTTGCTCTTAATTCCACATCCCTGTTCTGGTGTGTGACAGACATTCAAAGTCACTCCCTTGGCCATCTGATTTAGTTCCTTACCAGGTGTTGTAAAGCCGGAAAGCATCCCAACGTGGTTGCTAAATTCTGATTAAAAACATTGTTCTGGAATTTTTTACTTGTTGTGAGTACACACACCTGGAGACTAAGGTTTTCTTTATATTGAGAAGCCTGCAGTGAAGGCAAGGAAGTCTGAAATTCTGACAAGGACTTTCATTTTGTTTTTCCAGGATTGAAAAATATAGGGTGACAAACCTGATTCATGGGACAGTAGAGTAATAAGGTCTTCCATGTGAAGAAGGTAAGGAAGAAGTGGAATACTCAAGTTAAAATGTACTTTTATATGTGTTTTGCTTTTACGGAGCAGAGTCAGAATTAAGCAGTTCCACCAAATGGGATTTTATTTGCAATGAAGTTATTTTGAAGCTAATGGTGCTGTTCCTTTCCGGGCCAAGGTACCAGTGGGCCATGAGCTTTCAGACATGGGACCAGTACCAATGTGACATACAAGCATGTTATTTTGTTCTCTTTCACTAAATGTCCTACAGCTCGCTGTTGTTCTAACACACAAAATGTAGATAATAAAAAAAGCTTATTTTCAGAAAGATGTCTTTTTTTGCCAAATTTTCAAAACCTCAATTTTCTCCCCCTTAACACTAGCCACAAATCCTGAAATATTAATAATAATTACTAGGGTTTCAGTGTTCTCTCCTTTCCAAATAAGACTGGAAAAGACATCATTAAAATAGTTTCCACAACTTTCTATCTTATTAAGCATCCTTTAGTATTATTTTTCCCTCTTAATACTTATTTAATCTGCTTTGTTTATGTAGGTGCTCTAGGGAGAACTGTTTTAAGCAATGCTTTTCAATAAATCTACTTAAGAAACTCATCTGACAGTTTGAGCAAAAAAACCCAGTAGCAGTAACCACGAGTCAAATTTAACTTCAAAGAAGATTTTGAAACCACACTGTGGATTTCTAATCTGCTTTCTGTCCTCAAAATTGAATCTACATGACTTTAATGTAAATTAAAAATAGCAAACTATACAACTGCAAAGTTCAAAACCTACACCACAGAATCACTGTCTTTCTTTCAGATCTACTGTCTCCCTAAACTTAGAAAGAATTGAAAACTTTATTCTCCACTGAAAATTAGCACTGCCAGTAGATTATCTAGTAAATTTATTATATTAAATCTTTAATCCACCTTTCGTAAGGACAAAATGATACTAGAAACTCCAAAGTACATGCATGTTGCAGTATGACAATATCAACACTAGGTAATATCAAATCCAAACTATCTCCATGTCTCAGATGCAGTAAACTGAAGGGGCAGAAGCTTCTGTTTGCTCCTGCCAGTAGCTCAGGAAGATCTTCTCTATTTCATCATTCTGGAGATCATTGTAGGTTTTCTGTTCATTGTGGGAGAACATTCTTGTTCTTACCCTGTCTTCACTGCATCCTGCCTCTCAGATCCTGAAAACATGGATATGCCTATTTTGAGCAAGGAGACTTTGCTTTAAGATCATTACTGGCACTATTAGCTAAACTCTGGGCTCTAGGACTGGGACAAGCACCTTGGGGTGTCTTCAGTTTGGTGAGGTCTGAAATCTGGCAAAATAATTGTCCTGCATTTTCCAGGAATTCCAAAGAATTTCTACATGAATGAGGTTTAACTGAACTCTCTGGACTTTTCACTGCTAGTTTCTGTTTCTCCATGTGAAGTATGGAGTTCTCCAATGTCACAAAAATGGAAATTGAACCTGGGATAGAAAACTAGGGGAAGGTTTCTCTCTGAACCCATGAAAAAATGTGAAAAGTGCTTTCAAGTTAGAAAAAGTAGCTTTCTTTCAGCAGGAAGCGTAGCCATCTATCCCTTCATGGCTTCCTTTTCATTAAATGCTGGGTGGTTTAGGGCTCCTTGCTACTCGACAGCACTGCTGAGCCACATTTCCTCCCTTAAGGAACAGGGCAAGTGTGCCCAGCACTTCATAAGAAAATTTAAAAATACATTTTCCTGGGGTTTGTGGTTGAGTTTGAGTTATGGGAAACATTCTACCAATGCTTCAAAATCACTGCTTGCCTTTCTCTTATTTCAATTCTCAACATCGTACAAACACAGACTGCATTTCATTCCTGTTTTGCAGCTTCAGAGCCATTTCACTGCCAGCTATAGAATGTGTTTACAATGGTCATTAAAACACTGATCAGAGTATCTGAAATCTCAGTTTGTCAGGAGAACATTAATCTGGTCAATTTTCCACCATGTCTATGATCAAAAGAAGCAGAATTCTGCTAGCCCATCATGCAAATAAAATTGTGTGCATAAGGCACACTATTAGTATTATCACCAGAGACATACTGTGTATTCTTATAAGGCTATTTTAATGTTTCTGGTGTATCATACCTTTTTATAGACATGGTTGCTGATTTTAAAACAAAACCTTTTCTGTTAGCTTGCTAAAATACAAACCTAAAGCTTGGAAATATAACTACTATTTCTGTGTACATATTTTTGGCACAAATACAAATTCTTTTAGGGTACGTTACTTGGTATTCTGTAGATGAAAATGAGCCTGGTTTTTGCATGTTTTCAGCTGACTGGATGCAAATCTTTGAAGATGCAGAAGCTACATAACAATATTTAAGATGACATACTATTTGGAAAGCTTGCAAGATTTATTAACCTGACCACAGCACCATGTAAAATGTGGCTCTGCCATTTCTTATTTTGTTCTGAGCATATCCAGACATGAGATATCCTGGACAGCTATGTTTTGAAATACAATTGTGAATATACAATGCTCAGAGACAAGGAAGGCATAAACAAGTCCACTCAAGTCTCTGAGTTGTTATCTGCTCAATTTCTACAGTCAAGTGACTTCAGCAAAACAAGCAGCAGGATAAAGCTGCAGAACCTGAATTTGTTCCCTCCTGGAGCACAGTGAAAGGCTGCAGTTACTGCCACCAAGAAGTACTGAAGTACTGGAGATATATTCTGCAACTGTTTAGATGCTCAGCCTGAATACACCACGATGTAAGGAAGATATGTATAAATCTCTTTCTTGGAAGTAACCAGTCTCAGATTAATAAAGGAGTTTCATATATATATATATANTATATATATATATATATATATGAAGAATATAAGACAGTTTATTTCTGAACAGATGCTAAAAGGGCATACTTTTAAATCTGAGAAAATTCAAAACTAAAAGGGAAGACAGAAGGTAATTTGAAGGCGTTCCAGACCCAAGTGTCACAGCAGAGGCAGCCTTCACATCCAGTCTGCGTTTCAAACTCACAACTCAGTGACTTTCCAAGTGCCCACACTGCCCTCCTTCAAACCTTAGGGAAGGGTGGTTTTTAGCTCATATCCTGTTTTGGCTATGATTTTTGATGCTGGTCTCTTCAGGAGCCACCCACACCTGTTTTCTGTGCTATTTCCTTGCTGGATCCTCCATTTATCCTTCTGTCTGCCCTGTTCTTCAGTTGTGAATGCTCCATCTCTGATCATGTCCATGAATTTCTGGGGAAGGTGGCAACTCCAGAAGGCAGAGGAAGATCTAGTGTGTTAAGCAAGGACAGGGCAAGGAGACTTCCTTTCCATTGATGTGCCACACACTTCTGAAAGAAAATAACTGACAAACTTCTGACATAATGATATACTCCCCATATATCCTAAAAATCCTCTAAATCTTAACATAATGCACTTTAAAATTTTTTTTAAAAAAGGAAAAATTCAAAAAGACATCTAATATGATACAAAATTACAACAAAGCTTAATGTAGTTGAGCAAATATGCCATGACAGTTTGTACTGGTACATCTAAGAAATTCCTTCTCAGCTGAAGCACAGAACAAATAGAGTGAATAGGCAGGCAGAGAAAGGAGAAGATAACTCCTTTCCAAGCATCATTACCTTCCTCCTCTCCCCCACACACGTGCACTCTAAAGGAGAGATTCCTGGGCTGTGCTCATGATAGGCTCTGCAGATCCTGAAGCTTGTATGTCCCACATATGACATCAAGTCCCTGGTGCACAGGAGATTTCCTATGTACACGGACACACACACACAATCACAAGGTTGGAAGAGACCCTCAAGACCATCAAGTCCAACCCAGCTCTAACACCGCAACGAAACCATGGCACTGAGTTTCACATCCAATCTTTTTTAAAACACATCCAGGGATGGTGACTCCACCACCTCCCCAGACATTCATTATTCTTTCCATGAAAAACTTTTTCCTAATATCCAACCTATATTTCCATTGGTGTAGGGAAATATGTGCCTCATTCCCTGTGTGTCTCATTCAGTATTTCAGTGGTGCCTACTCAGCATTTAACACATCAGTGCCCTGCTGAGTGTTCTGTTCATGACACCTGGAGCAAGTTCTAGGTCATACTACCAGGGCAAGTCATTTACACCAAGCCCTACAGCTCTGGGCCTCAGGCAAAAGAAATAAGCCCAAATAAAACCTTCAAACCTATTGAAAACAGCTCAGCTTTACCAGGTGTGAAGATACAGTCTGAAGAACAATCTTCCATGAATAGAAGAGAGCTGTTTAACAGCTATGTTTAAGAAAACCTCTTTTTAAACTGTGTGACTGTGGACCATGTCCAAGAAGAGACTGAGATGCTGCTTCACACATCTTGGTGCATTTTTTCACCTGTATTATGACCAAAGCACAGCCACATCCAGGGCTGAAAATAATGTCCCCGGTGGATGTGGGCTGATCCTTGCTGCTGAAACAAGCCCTTAGGGGCAGGACTAAATACTGTAAGGGCAGCATTGAGCAGGTATCCACACACACAGACCTGCCTGGCTTCAGGTGCAGGTTTGCTGCAGTTCAGCTGGCCTCTGGCACTGACTGAGCACAAACACCACTGCCTGCTCCCTGTTGGTCATACTCAGGGAGAATCTGGCTTGTTCAATACAGAATAACAAAAGCCAAGAGAACATTTGTCTTCTAAATATATAAACTATGTAAACTCTGGAGACAAACATCTGCTTAAGTTTAAAATTAACATTTGATCAGAGACAGGCATAGTCTGTGCTCAGATAAACTTGGATATAAATGTGCACAGTGAGGGTCTGAATCAGCCTTTTGGTAGGAATTGCAGGCAGCTGTGGAGGGGAAGGCAGGAGAGCACAAGAGGAGGACAAAGCTATATTAAAGGTGGTTATGGACTGTCATTGGGTGAATCAAAAGCTGTGAAGGATAAACAAATAAACAACCCAAACCAACAGTAAAACCAAGAAGAAAGTAAAAAAATGGTAATGGTTAAGCTAACAGAATATCAGCCTGTAAACTGTTTACAGTCTGCCTGTTGTAATAGATATATTTTGCTGGGATTGGAAGGCTAAAGTCAGAGAGATATAGAACTGGTGAGTGCATAAGTGTCAGTCTGTGAAAGAGTGTGAGGAGCCAATGACTGTGCAGGGAACAAATTACTCAGATGCTGCTGCCACTCAGGAAAAAGTAAAGATTATTTGGCCAAGAGGTAAAGATGGTGTTTTCTGTGTACACATGATCATACCAACTAAATCACTATTCTAAAATCCATGCTTCCTTTGGTTTTCCAGGGTTCTATTGTCTTGAAAAAATTCAGTGGTTAATTTGCAAATATCTGACTTATGGTCTTTTATTAGTTTGGTCTGAATTAGGTTGGGTTGGGGTTTGGGGGTCTGGGAGGGTTTGTTTGTTTGGTTTCAGTTTTGTTTCATTGTTGCTGTTGTTTTTTGAGGCAAAAACTTGAATTTCGTTGTATGAGGGAAATTAATCAGTTAGGGCAACAGCAGAGCTACTCTGAAAATCTTGTTCTCCCTTATAGTTTTGAGGAGATGTCAGGAATATCACCATCTCTCCCAAAGACACAGGACTTACACAGGGAAAAAAATTCAGTGCGGATAAAATGTGGGGAAGGGATAGCTGCTGCTATTCCTGTTGTGTTAAGAATTTACTTCCTTTGGACTTATTTTTGTTGCTGGTGTGTTTTAGAGTTTGCTGCTTGGGATTTTCTTATTCTGGTTGACTTCTTGATGTAGCTGCACCTAGGGAATGGCTCCAAAAATGAGGGAGGTGTTACCTCTGGAGATGCGCTGTAGAGTTACCTCTGGAGGCATCTAGAACATGCCAATAATCCACCTACAGCAGGGATAGCAATCCTCAGTGAAGTACACTGTATTTGGCCCCTCTGTGGTGGAAAGATAAACAGTTAGTCCTGCTGACTTCTGCAGTTAACCCAGTGCTTCCTAGATGGTAGTGTTTTGTTTTGCCTTTTTTTTTTTTTCCCCTGAAATATATTGCCATTATGTATGTCTGTGATAAAATATATTACCCTTGACTGGTAATGGTCCTCTCTGATTCTCTGCATTGATGTTTCATGACATTGAACCACCAGGTACTGAAGGTGTAGTGCTCAGATATTAGAATGGTAGGGAACTTAAATATCTAGAAAGATCCATGATAAATGATACACTCTGCAGACAAACCTCTGCCAAATTCTATTCAAATAGCAAAGGGATAATGTGAATATGACTCTAATGAAGGAAGGCTGGAGTTGCCATAATGCATGCAGGTGCAATTGCTCCAAATCTCTCTTAAAATCCATTTTCCTGCCAGTGCTCATTCTTCCTTTAAACAGAAGTTAATACTCTGCTGACATTACTGAACTCCATCATGCTCATTATCTCAGGCTAGCATTTAGATCAGGTTTTGGGAGGTGAAAGACCAATTCATTAACTCTATTGTGTCACTCAATGACTTCCTGTGGAGAGATCATAAGTCAGATGGGGGTGTCACTGCTGGAAGATAAAAGACAGCTATAAAGTAGGAAGACAACTGGTATAATTCACAAAAATGAGGAAAAAAATTACTCTATAGCCTTTAATTTCTATTCACAGTTCAGGTTTTAAGTATGTTATTTAGATAACAGTGCATAGGTTATTGGTTGGTTATTTGGTTTTGATTTAAAGGAGGAAATTAATATAGGCAACAAATAACACAATAATCCCTGTAAAGAAAAAAAAAAATTAAAAATGTGTACTTTAAAGCCTGATGTGTTGAAATGCCCATATACATTATTTTTTCTTGGTTTAAAGGGAAAAAATGAATGTTTGGAAAATTATAACTTTGTCAAAAATAAAATATTATGAAATTATGAAATGTTTTAGTTGTTGAGAAAGAAAGAAATGGCTGCCAGGAATCAAAATCCACCTATTTGATTAAAATAAAATCTCCATACTGTTTCTTAAGGTTAAAGAAAATGTTTATTTTTAGAATACTTTCTGGAGTATTCTAAAATAATTTTTTTCCCTTAAAGAAAAATTCTCTCTGAAAGAATTTTTTAGGAATTTTATATAAAAAGTAGTTTCCTACTGCTACTACTTATGACTGAAAATTAAGTTTCTCAGTTTGTACATGGGAAGTAAACAAGCAAAAAATATTTTTTTGTGCTTTTAATTGAGCATTTTGTAGAAAATTTTCAAATATGAGGCTTTGCCAGTGTAATTAACAACTATTTAATGTGAAGAAGCAGTGTCAAATAAGGAATGCCGTTGCCAGAGTGATTTGCAGCCTCTATTCAGCTTCCCTCTACTTATTGCTCAATAAAACTGTGGGTCATCATAGAATCCTAGAACAGTTTGGCTTTGAAGGGACCTTACAGATCATCTGGTTTCAAACCCATTGCCATTGACAGGGACACCTTTCACTAGACTGGGTTACTCAGAGCTCCATCCAGCCTAGCCTTGAGCACTGGGGCATCCACAGCTTCTCTTGGAAAAGCTGAACAGCTTGTTCCATTGTTTCACCATGCCCACAATAAAGATTTTGTTCCAGACACCTAATCTACACCTACTCTCTTGCAGTTTAAAGTCATTTCCCCTTCTCTTATCCCTACCAGACTTTCTAAAAAAATCTCTCTCCAGGTCTCTTGCAGGCACTGGAAGGCTGCTCTAAGGTTTGTCAGAGCTTTCTCTTCTCCAGGCTGAAGAACTCAGCCCTTCCTCCTAGGACGATCCTTAGTGCGCCTCTCCCCTCGCTAGGCTGGAAGAAGCACTGCGGAAGGGGCGGGATGGGCATGAATGTGGGAGGAGCGGGATACGATCTGTAACGCCATCCAACACCCGCGGGGGAAGCGTTGGGCAAGAATCCCGGTGGAAAATGCCAACATCAAAACATCTAAACATATCACGGAGTGTCCTTTATTTCAGTATCTTTTAGGTAAATTCCCTCCTTCAGCTGACGGCACCGGGATTTCCAGCAGGTAACACAGGCCGAGGGCTGGGAGCAAACATGAAACCAGCAGCTGTTTGTCAGACATGAAAAGCAACAGGACCACTCTTACAACTTTTAAGGTCTCGAGCTATCCAAAAAAACACCCCACGACTTGGGAAATCTAAGGTCTCCTTCAGTTTCTAATGTATTCACAGAATCACAGAATGGGTCAGATAGGAAGGGATCACAGTAGGTCATCAGGTCCAACCTCCCTGCTCAAGCAGGCTCATTCTAGAGCATGTGGCACAGGGTTGTGTGCAGGTTCTTGTGTATGCCTGGTGAGGGAGACTCCACAACCTCTCTGGACAATCTGTTTCATTGAATGGTCACTCTCATAGTAAAGAAATTATTCCTCATATTCAGGTGGAAATTTCTGAGCATCAGTTTCTGCCCATTGTCTCTTGTCCTATTGCTTGGCACCACTGAGAAGAGCCTGGCTCAATTCTCTTGTCACCCTCCCATCAGATATTTATATATTGATGAGGTGCTCAAACCCTCTTACTCCAGTAAATCCTGTGATTTTTTTTCCTATTTTTCACTTCATAATCATTATCGATAAAAATTACTGCAGTTTCCATTTTGTACATAAAAGAAGAAGTAAGTTTTCCTTTCTCCTAGCTGGTTTGGAAACAGCTACCTTTTCTTCCTTACCCTTCCCCCATTTCAGCTGACTCTCTTTAATGCTAAGATATTTCTACCTTAAGTGAGAATCCCTTTATCAGATCCTTTACAAAGGAAAACAACAGTTGAAAGGAAACACAGAAAAAAAGAAATTCTAAACTGGTATAAATCTTCCTATTATTAATGCAGTTATTGATCAATTTGGCTCCTCTTACTGTGTTATCTAGTAGCATCCTTTGCTCTATTTTTCATCTGGAATGAAGCACTCTTCACAAAACCTTTCTTTACATTTCATCCAGGTTATCTCTTCTGTCGTCCATCCCCACACCCTGTAACTTTAAGTTGCACTCATTTGAAATATTTTCTGATATTAAGAGATGGGTTGAATTTTTTTTTTTTTTTCATCAGGTAGCAGCTCAGTAATTGGAGACCTAAGAGTCACTTAATATAAAGATCACTAAGAATCATAAACTATTTTCTTCTTGACCTTTTCCACCAAAACATTAGCTTCTGAGTCAGCCTGCTTTGAAGCTACAGAAGCATTACATATTGTTATGTTGGTTTATGACTTCAAGCAATTCTTTTCTTCTATTTCCTGCTATTTTTAGCATCTGAAGGCTGAAATTTTACAATATGCTATTGCTCTTTTTTTTTTTTTTTTTTTTTTTTTTTTTTT
>WEIU01020946.1:90363-117125 GCA_013389925.1 Aegithalos caudatus
TTTTTTCTTTTTCTTTTTTTTTCCCAGGAACAAATGTCAGTGCATCAAAAGCTCACCACTTTTAGTATGTGTCACTTGAGATCACTGGGAAAAAATACTTTGTAAGCCTCCTTATTGAATCATTAACCGTGGGCGCTACTATAAATAGTTTTCACAAAAGTTCTGAGATCAGTCATTTCAGCATCACTTCACAGATAAGTAAAATTCATAAAGACTCTCAACACTGAACAAGGGGACAAAAAACCCCACATTTTCCCAAAGGTGAAAAGGTATGCAATCAAAATATTTCTCTTGTATGTAGCTTTTGTATGTGTTTTGGTACATATCTTGTGATATCACATCAATTTCTATCAATTATATAGTATTTGCAATGAAAATAACTGTACAAACTCATGTACACATATGCTTGAGTTGTTCAGCTGCTCTCTCTGTTTAGATGCCAGTCTCAAATCTTCCAGACTTGAAATGCTTTCTGCAGCAATCCAGTGCTCTCAGACAGCCATACAACAGTTGTTTATTAGGAAAAGAACTTTGAATTTCTAGGAAAATGGTTCATACCATCTTTCTGATCTACAGTTATCGAGGCAAGGAGGTTGTGGGGTCACTGCAAACACATTTGGCAGATAGAGACAAAAGGCACAGTAGCTCTCCTGTTGCCTTTGGTGTGCTGCCACAGAAATTCACCTTCAGTGTATGCAGATAGTTATGTCATGGTCCTACAGCTGTGGCTGTGGACACAGTCAATCTCATGGCATATACAGCTATGACTCCTATACAGCCTGCAATACCAAGTATTTATTAAAGAGCTAGAAGGACTCTTATTTTTTCTTGATAATCAATTGTCTTTCCTGCTACCTGGCCAGAGGTTTTCACTGAGTGCTCAGAGGCATTAGCTGAATTTAATGAATCTCTGGGAGAGGTGTGATAAGCAGAAAGACTTTGATATATTTGGCAGGAATAACCAGTGCAGGTTTTCCAGGATGCTGTTCAATTTGCCATTCATCAAGTTTGTATCTAAAGCAACAGAGAAATCAAATATATTGAACATCTAAAACAGGGCTACTAAATTGCCACCTAGTGGTCTTGTAATGAAGCTAATACCTCCAGCCTGCTGATCTGGCTGAAATAATATCAGTGTGAGTTTCATACTTTTGTCAGGGTCCCAGTGTAGGCGTTCACTGATGCCTTGCACCTATTGTGATTAGAGCAGAAGGGTGTCAATACAAGACAGAACCACTGCAACTGCTGGGGTGCCAGGGGCAGCTTGTACAGGACATAAGATACCAAAATAAAATTTCTGAGCCAGTCAGCCAGCCTGTGCATAGGGTAAAAAATGCTGCTAGGCAGGAGCCCTAATTTATTTATTTGCTGTATTACTTTTTAACTTTTCCATTCTAACAAAACAAACAAGTAAATATTTGAAATAAAAGGTTTTCTGAGTATTGGTAAATTAGTTAGGAATTTTATTCTTCTGAGGCACAGTAATATCCAGAGAGATGGTTGTGGCTTTTCAGTACCTACAGAGGCTATGCAAGAAACCTGGAGAGTACTTCTCTACAAGGACAATGGAGTGACAGGATAAGGGACAACAGCTTTAAACTGAAAGTAGGTTTAGGTGAGATATGAGGGAGAAATTCCTTAATGTGAGGGTGGTGAGGGACTGGAACAAGTTGTCCAGTGAAGCTGTTGATGCCACATCTCTGAAAGTGTTCAGGTCTGGGCTGGACACGGCTGTGAGCAACCTGATCTATTGGAAAGGGGCAGGGGGGTTGGAAGTAGATGATATTTAAGGTCTCTTTCAACCCAGACCATTCTATAGTTCTATGATGATTCCAGAAGAGGAAGCACTTTGCTCTGCTGGGGTGTTCTCCCACCTTCTAGTCTCACTCTGCCTGAGCCATATGTTCATCAGCATGTGCTGTTTACACACAGCTAAGCAGATGAGAAACAATAAAGCACAAGTAGAACAGTAAGTTTTGCAGTTCTGCTTTTGTGACTGGTCTGCCCAGAAGCAACTAAGAGAGACTAAACATTATTTGCAACATGATGAACTGCATAACCAAATTCTCTGGGAATTAATGCATCCTCAACCATTTTACTAATAATCAGCTGGGGGAGAGCTGAACTGCACACTGACAAAGCTGATGCTCACAGGAGGTGGAGGAGGCAGAAGCCTCATGTTAGGAAGTGCCCTGGAGCGGGGGCTGCTGGCTACATCCCTGGGAGGACACATCAGTTGTTTCACAGATAAGTCAGAGATAAGTAAGTCCATGGCAGCAGAATCCAAATGATTCATCTTCCTCCTCCATCCTGTCACTTGCTGGGACCTAGTACAGTTAGTGGCTGAAGGAGAAACATCAGCCCTGAAAGACAGACTGAGAACCCTCATTGCATCTTTATTGAGCTCCTGGGTAGAAAAGATGTCACATGAGTAAGTAAGTATAGCATTGGTCTGAGGATGCTGCATAAACTGGAAGTTTTACCCTGGCCAAAACACTTCCCCTTCCAGATGACTTGCAGGTCAATACTTTGATTAAGGCAATTCTTGTGTCTTCTCTCCTCTTGGGATGAACTGAGAGCCCTGCAAGCAAAGGTCTGCTTCCCACAGAATATGAGATGAGATAGGTCAGGAAAACTAGATGAAGAAGAGAAAGCAAACATGGCTGGGGCAAAGGGTAGGACTTGGCTAGCAATAAAAATAATAAATCATTGACCTGAATATTGTGCTCCTACACTTCAGATTTAGTGATTAAATACAACTCACCATACAGAGCACCACATGTAGTTCTATTTTTCCTTTCATATCACTTTTGGCCTGGTTGACATTAATCTTTTCCAGATAAATCTGATTTTTTTTTCTTCCTTCATCTGTAATTCTCTTGTTTCACATTGTACTTTGTTCTTATCCAGAGAAATTTGCACCCTGTTTTTCTTTGTTTCACAGATTTGCACACTGTTTCATTTTTACAAGTATCTATTGTTGCACTAGTGTCTGACCTCACACCATTAACATAATTATATTTTATTCAATGAAGTTCTCTGTAGAGTGAATAGCTACCTAAACTTATTTACTTTTTTTTTTTTTTTTAAGCCTCAGCTTCCCTTCCTCTACTTATTATGGAAGCACAGTAATAGAGGAAGCTGTAAACACACTCTGCACACTGATGTGCCACTAATCCAAACTACCTAGTATAATAAAAAGGCACTCAATTAAAAGCTAGTTTACTCCTTAATGTACTCTTGGTGATCTGATCTTTAAGGATATACAGTACAAGGTGAAAGGTAATCAATACATTAGAGTCTGAGAAATTGCAGATTTAACTGCATACCTGCTGTCAATAAAATTATCCAGGGGCAGAATGCCCTATAAATGCAACAGCTTTTTCAAAAAATAAATGCTCTGCTCCAAACCTGAGAGGCTGGTAAGCCACAAAATAGAATCCACATGACAATTACTCATTTGAACTTTAATGTGTGCCATGAGTTTCTGTTTCCCCTAACCTTTTCTGAGTTAGTCTCTTCAGGGCTTATTAGGATTGCCTTTGACTAAGGGATTTACCACACCATCAATCTGTCACTGTTCTGCTGTCCTAGTAGCTTCCTGAGTTTCCATATTCTGTTCAAATTGCCATGCCAGAGTTATGGCAACCACATAACTCCTAAAGACATACCTTTGATTTCTGGGGCCTCGTGCCCACCGTAGGCAATAGTGACCAGCTTCAAATACATCACTTGACATGTTTTAGACATTCCAGGTAGGAAGTTCTAGATCCTCCTGTCTTCATCCCCACAAATAAGCAGAGTTAATGGCTTGGGAATGTGCTAGATGGATGATTCAGTACATTTTTTACTTGATGTTTATACATTTACAAAACCACCAAAGGCTTTCAGAAGCAAGAAAGCATCATCCAGTGTTACTGTGCCAGCATCGAGTAAGAAGAATAACTATTCAGGTGCAATGTGTAGAGAACATGCAGTGAGAACTTATTTGCATTGGCTCTGGAATTGTACACTGTCTGTACTCTCTTTGTCTTGTGGGCTATGCAGTTTTTACTCAGTTCAGAGCAGTCAGACTGAACTTGTGCCTCCCCTACAATATCTGAAGGTGTGTTGTAAGGAGCAAGCTATATATACTTACTGCTCTGGCAGAGAGCTACCTTAAAGCTTTTAAAAATTGAAGTACAGTCAGGCACTTAAAAATGGACTATAGTTTTCTCAGCCAGTTGACATATCTCAGGTTAAATGACAAAATAGGGCTTTCACAGGAATTTCTTTGAGAGGTCTTAAAAGACATGAGCAGGGTACTCACAGTACCAGAACAGTCGTGAACTGAAATTAGATTGTTCTCTGAATACATGGAAAGGTACATCAATCAAAGGGATGTAAAAGTTGAAGTAAACTGAGTATTGTGGGGTTTTTAAACAAGTTTAAATCAAAATTTCAAGTGAAACAAGCTTGACCTTTTACAAAGCAAAGTTGCTTTTATTTATTCATTGTTTATTTTCACTTTGCATGTGTGTGTCTGTCACCTCCAGGAATAAAAACACTGCAGTCAATTCCCTTCTGCCTTTCTTTATATGGAGCTGGTATTTATAATGAGCCTCCAGTCAGCTCTGTCATGTTAAAATGAACTTTCTGAATTATTGTTGTTCGCCTGATTTCACAATCAGCCCTTTGCAACCCACAACACTGTCACTAGCAATCTAACCAAAGGCAAAAAATTTCTTTAATGTCTAGATCAGTTTATGTTGAATAATCTCAACACCTTTCAGCAGCAGAAGTATATAAATACAGCTGGAGTGGAGCAAAACAGAATGCCTGATTTTTTAGAAAGCCTCATACATCTATGCTTTTTTCTTCCCTGCTGGAATCATGTAAGTTATAAATGTTGGGGGCTCTTTTCCTCCTGAATATCTTGCTAATACTTGGTGTTTTGCCTTGGTTGTAAAGGTTAAAACCTTTGAAGGTTGATGGTCTTTTCCATAGGAAAATGACTTCTCCATTAGAAAACCAGTGTTTATAAAGTTATATAAATAGTCCTTATTTAACACTTGGGTCAAGAAAAAATATTTTTATAGCATGTACGTCCCTGTTATTCTTTTGATAGATAGAGCAAAAAAAAATACTGTCTTTTGGAAAATTGAATGAATAAAAGACAGAGACAGTACTTTTACTTACACCTTGAAGTCCATTTCCAGTTACCACTTAATATGTTTTTCTTTATTTTTTCCATTAATATTTCTACTNTCCTAAAAAAGTGGACATCTTCACAAAAACACAAGCTAGATTACTCTTCTCCCCATGTGTTTACCTGTTGGGGTGAAGAATATTTACACTATCTGATTCCAATAACTGTGCTGAAAAACACAAGTGATTTTAAGAGAATGTATTGGTGTATAAAGCATTGATAAGGTTTAGAAAATAATTTTTAAAATTTCTTATCTTTGGCAGCAACACAACTGTTCAATTTCTATGCTCCATGTTGACATGAACTTTGAGAAAATGCTAAAGACAGGCCCCTGTGCATACTACTAAGATAAATTCTGTCTTTGCTATATAGTCCTCTGTGTGCAATAAAGAACATGGGACTATATTATGAGTAAGATCTGTGTTCTATTTCTAGTCCTATGGTAGAGCAATTCGGGGTACAGTCTGACTTTAGCTCTGCTTCAGCACTGGCAGGATTCACACCTATTCCAAGGGCAGTCCCAGTTGCTCATGGCACGGCTGCAGGAGCTTTGTAGTTCTTTGCTGAATAAAGCCTCGCCACTAACCTCAGCCACTTGCCAAAAGTTATCACAACTGCAGATCGCTGGAAAAGCTCTGTCACTGAGCTAAAAAACAGAGGGGAAGAAAGGCTACACACTCTTAATTCCCGTATTTTCAGTACTTTAACTTGCCATAAACTTGTGCACCACCAGAGGGCATCCCATGCCTCAATAAAAAATGCAGATCGGTAAACAATTGGAAAGCTAGAGGAAAATTCCTCTAGTCTTCTTAGGATATTGGACATTTCATATTACTAATCAAAAGCCTACTACAAACTGAAATATCTCAAGTGCAGCATCTATCAGGTATTCCACTGCTCTTTCATTCCAGTAGCTCCTTTACTGGGAAAAATAGTAAATTAATTAGTTCTCACCTGTAAACAAAGATGGAAACTAAACTATTAGAACTGAAGACATACTTTCCCTTCACAACAAATTAATATGAGAAGAAATGTAAAGAGCATGTTGATTTTTCAGATATTAATTGCATAGTTTTAGGTTTCATTTCCTAATGCTTAGCTAACAAAATGCACTTTTTTTCCAGTTAGTGAGCCACGTTTATGTGGATTTTGCCTTACTAGTGTCAAGTAATACTGAATTCCATCAGACAAGGACCCAGCCTTTTGCATATTATTAGTTAGAGAAATATGCCACAGCTGAAAGTACATTTGTCCTTTAAATTTTTTATTAGAAAAATATGCTTTCATTTTACAAGTCCGCAATCTTCTATAAGGATTCTGAACATTTTTTTCCATTTCAAAGAACTTAATATGTAGACAGCCTCTAATTTGATACCTGCAAATTCTAATTTTCCATAAATCAAGCAAAATGAATGCTGTCACTAAAACGGAAAGAAAATGACTGAGGAAAAGAGAAAGAAAACATTTCTCATACTTCTGTGAAGCTTTTCATTGCAATTGGCTTAATGTTTGCCATTTTTTTTTCAAAGTCTGATATATTAGAAGCACTTGTTTTGATACCACATGAAAGCAACTTTATTGTCCATAATGAGATTCAAAACTAAGTTATCCCAAAACTCTTTTTTACCAAGTAATGTCTTGCTACTTTGTAATATTACTTCATTTATGTTCCTCAGGTAGAAATAGACCCTTCAGGGAAGTTCAACATACTAATGGATCAATGCATAATTATAGGTTTTATGTGTTACCAGATACTCCAATAGCCACTTCTTCAGTGTAGCATACTAGAAATTTTCTAGAATGTTCTTAAAAAAAAAGGAAAGAAATGGAGTAAACAATCTTTTTTTCATCTTTTTCTTTTTTAAAATTTGATCTATCAGACAAAATTTGGAATCATCTATATTTCTGAAATGCAGTAAAATGAAAGATTATTGAATAAATGATGTAAAATAATACATTTATTTTAAAAAAATACTGAATTATCATTGAGGTCATTGATTAAACTTTGTTATTTAAGAAAAGAAATAAATATAAAATGTGGGCAAGTAATCAGATAGTAAAAATGGAAAGTATTTTCTTCAGAACAACACTTGTTTTTACACAAGGATGTAAAGAATATAGCAGGCAGTGATCTTCACATTATACAAAGCATACAGCTTATCAGGTTTAAGATAAGTATCTAACTTCTGATGTCAGGATGTAAACATAACATAATAATTGTTTGTGTCTTTACAAGGCAAGGCTGTGCAGTGACATAAATCTATTCCTTGGATAGCAGGAACCTATTGGGTCAAAGTGATTTTCAGAATATCATTACAGCATAATGATATTATAAACACTTGCCTGTTCATCCAGTGTGAGTTCCCTTCCTTACTTGAATACAGGCACAGCTAATTACTAACTTATTAATGTCTATAGCAGAATTCTACAATTTGAAAACACACTGTTTACATGTAAGTCCAGTCCTAAAATTAAAATATTATTTCATTCTGCTTCAGTGGATCAGAGGAAAAATGCCCTTCCAAGAGAAGGATAAATGCCCAGAGGCATGTACACAAATGATTCACTGATACTTTCTGTACATTTTCCTTCTGGTTATTTCAGAACTCAGCAAAACACCTTGTTGGTCACAGATGAGAGGAGTCCTTGTCCAGCTAAACCTAAAATAATCTCAGCTTTCAGCATCATCTTTTCAGCATCTTAAGGTGCTCTGTGAACAGGAAGGACTGTGACAGGAAGCAAAGGCTAATTTTTCTGAAAAACAGATGATCTGATAGGCAGAATATATGTGAACTGGAAACTATGGGACAATATTAATTCAAACTCTAAGGTTAATAAGGACAATATTTGAGTTGTGAAAGTCTCTAACACAAATAAAAAGTGCTTTGAGTTTAAGCACACTGATTTCTACTCAAAAAGTCTGTACATCACTGAACTAGAGCTTGGCTCAAAGCCCATTTCTGGATATGGCCCTGAAGTCCCTTGCTATGGTGCTATAAAAACTTAGGCAGGTGCTCTGAAATTTGAGCTATTGAAGTCAAGGAGACTGCTCTCAGGAATTAAAAAAAACCCTTCTTCTGTTTCATGTTAGAAGGAATAGGTGGCAGAGGTGGCAGAAAGCTTTCAAAATACATTATATTTCTTACTACTTTTGCTGACACTTTTTTTTTTGTTTTTGTTTTTTTTTTTTTTTTTTTTTTTTTTTTTTTTTTTTTTTTTTTTTTTTTTTTTTTTTTTTTTTTTTTTTTTTTTTTTTTTTTGTTTTTTTTTGTTTTTTTTTTTTTTAATGCCAGTTGTTTATCACAAAACACAGGGTAATCCAGCTGGGATGCAATGACATTAATTTTCCTCAAGTGAGCCAGACATTCTTAAATAAAAACTTCTGCAGAAATTATAAAGAAAGATTATGGATGCATCCAGTAATTAACTGAAAAGGTATGCTCTCTAGCCAAGAGGTTGGCTTTCAACAAACATTTTGAATCATTATGGTTACTATACACTTACTGGATCTATGATTTCTGAGTGTGTTTGGGGTGGCTTTCTTTCTTTCATGTAACAGCTATTTTTTTTTTTCTATCTTTTTGAAAACAATTGATAGAAGGGAGAGTCACCCCAGATTATAGCAAAGCATGGAAAAAAGAGAAATTTAGCCTCAGTCAAAAGGGGGAAGTTAGGTTGCCCCCATCACTGGTACAAAGAATATAAAGTGCAGGTCAGTGGCAGCAGCTGGAGGGAGTCAAAAAAAGAACAAGAGGATGGAAGTCACATGGCCAAGGAAGAGACACCTCTGCAACAACTTGTAAACAAGCACTTTAATCATGTTTGCTATTTCATTAGTATTTGAACAATTCGGATTGAAATATGAAAGATGGTTTTATCTCCCTTCTCTTTAATGCAGGCCCTGGACAGCTTTAAGCAAAACACTTTTCATGTGAATGATGAGGATAACAATAACATTTCTCTGTCTCAAAGGGCTGATTATGAAAATGAATTAGATGCTCAGATGTTATAGCAATGAATCCCAGTAAATTAAAAAGAATTTTCAAAACAACCACATTTACATTAGTTTTTAGATACCTCGATTTCAAAACCTTTTTTCGGAAATCATAAGCTGTTCGTATGTAAGCAAGGAATTTCTGGATGGTTAACCCCAGGATGGTTAACCCCAGAAATGTGAAGAACACTTATTGGGAAATACTTCAGCTAGCTGACAGCAGAATAGATAAAGAGGAGACTACTAAATTATTAAATGCCCTACACTACAGCTTCATATATGCAGTTTTGCAGCTGGAGGAGAAGTGACTGCTAGAATGCTTAGTTTGGTGTCTTCAAAATGTCTACAGTGAGGCTCTGGTTTGAAAAGTGATTATGTAAAAATAGCACTTCCTACTCAGCAGATCTGTTCTTGTATGCTTTAGTAGGGAGAGAGAAAAAAACCCCAACAAACCACTGTGTGTCTTCACTGCTGAGCCACCATATCTCTGGGGGGGAAGGGTGCTGGTGGAAGAAACTGCATCATACTCTAGTTTATGCAACTTCATCAAAATTACCAATTTAAAGCTATAATGTACCTAAGCAAAAGCCATCATTTCAAAATTGTGCCCTTTGAAATCAGACCTGCATAACCTCATTACCTTCAGCTGAATGGAAATGAATGAAATGAAAGGAAATAAACCCTTCAGATTGAAAAATCATGATTGGATTTCCTCCAGCTTCCTATCATCACCCAAACTAATCAAGCTATTTTCTCCCCAGGTGGAAAATGAAAAGAAAGAGAGAGGTGATGATGATTCTTTTTTTAAATATTTGGCAGGTAATCTCAGAGCATGGAGCCCATATAAGTTTCAAGAGGTTACATGAGGACTACAGAAGGCTAATACTATAATAACAGCTGCTAGCACAGGGATGTATGCAATGTAAAAATCAGATTCATGCAGTTTGGCCAGCCTGTTTCCAGGGCTGTCAGACTCCTAAGTAAGTGATGGAGTGGGCTTTGCCACTATCAGCTGCTTCCAAAGGATCAATATGTCATAAGCAAATGCTCCTCTTTAAGCTTTTCAAAAGAAGTCGTCTTTGTCAGTATGATTTTTTTCCTGAAGAAGGGCAGATGAAGAGGCTCTTGTAAAAAGAAGAAAAAAAAAAAAAAAGTAAAATTCTGAACACAGGAAAATACATACTTAGTATCTGTCTAGAGATTTGAAAAGATACTTTGATCATTCTTGCCAATTACATACCTGTTAGAGGAGAGTATATTTACATATTTAATATTCAGCTAATCTCCAAAAACTTTGATCAAAGACATGCCATTTATCCTCAAACACTGTGCCAAAATTTCATCTCTAGATAGCCTAATGTGTGAAGTGATGAATTTGTTTTCAAGGCTTTTACAGAATGCCTTCCATTTTTCACTTCAGATTAAAACACCTACCCTTTTAACAAGTGTAGTGCTTCTCCTGAACGCTATCTTTAAATATAAAAGAAATCATAGCACAATGGTTCCCTCAGGGTTTTGCCTTTTGACATTTCTCTACTTAGAAAACAACTCAGAAAGAAAACTAATGGCATTATGCTTGCAGACACAATCCTTTTCTAAAGGAACAGCAATGTCTACATATTTCTTCTCATCTGTGACATGTTTTAGTGTGCCTTACAGACCCACATACTGAGTGACCTTCATTTAGGCCCTGGACAAGAAGCCTGACAAGCTCTAGAACTGCAAGCTCTGGGTGTGGGCTTGTGCATTAATGGAAAATGGGAAGATTACCACATAAGTTTGCAGAAACCCCCAACATCAATTCTAACAGAAGACAGCCCATCAGCAGAGGTTTTGCAACCTTTGAGTCCACTCTAGACTCAGGTCTGTTATGTTTGATGTAGACATAACAAATCCCAATAGAAATTGCCATTTTTTCTTTTATAAATTGTGTTCTTATAGAATGCATGCTTTCCAAGCAATGTCTAACCTTGTAATTCTCTTCTTCTTTGTACAAAGATTTCTCCTAAATCTCTTAAAACATCTCTTTCTCAAAATAAGAATCCTTCCAGGAGTGCTTTATTCAACCAAGAGAGAGATGCAAATGCAACATCACTATTCCTTTATTGATTAAGAATGCAGCATTTGTTTTGAACCTGAGATTAGATCTTGGAGGTGTTTCAAGCACAGACTAAATGTTTACTGAAGTACCAGGCATTCCTCTCCTTCCAGTGCCAAAGATTCTACCAGTAGGGTGTTAAGACCTCCGGCAAGTAAGATGTACAGTCTGGTAACAAAACTCTAATATATCTGGAGCCAGTGCCAGAACAGTACTGCTTGTTTACAATCCTAAAATTGAACTACCATGACACAGCCTCTCATAAAAAAATAAGATAAAAAAAGATTTTATTTTCAAGTCTTTCCTGAATTACTCTAGTAATATTCCTTAGTGTTACCACTTTGGGGAGCCAGTGTAGGAAGGAAGCTCGGTAGGGAGGCAGCTCTGACCCTTCCTTCCACCATGGGAAGGTGGGGTCCACTCTGGCAGTGTGTGCCTCACTAATGGCACTTGGGGCTTGAAGGAAGAACTGATTTTGTACAACTGTTTTCGGGGTTCAAAGTGCAACTGGACAGACTTATTTAAGCATGGACTACAGAGCTTGCTGACCTACAAGATGAAAAATAGGAAGTAAGAATATGCGAGAAAAACATTTGTTAGAGAAGAAATTATCCGTCATAGGGTGTAGCAATTTTTTTTATCCTCCTCTATCACAGAAATATTTTGAAGGTCATAAAGCATTTTTTCTTACCAATAATTATATCAGTAAACAGGAGAGCTTCCTACAAGGATATAAATAGTCTTTAAAAATGTACAAAGATAAAATTAAATAGCCTTTAGCAAGAACGCTATTTTTCTTTCCCCATCACTAGATTTGTTACTTTTTTTTTCCTTTAGTCATAAGACTCATTTTCTTTGCAAATGTTTTTTCTACCTGGGACAAATTTGTAGAAACTGATTTACTGAGAAGAATTCTGACACTTTCCTGGCAACTTGCAGTGATGCCTGGTGAAAACAGCTAAATTTTGCTGTAGAAGAAAATTGCAAAAGCTCATGAAAACAGCTTTTGAACTCATCCAAATGTGATCTCCCTAAAGAAAATCTAAATAGAAATGTCAGGATTGTAGTTTCTAACTCACTTCAGGAAGCCTATTTGATATACTGCCTATACAGCTTTAATATTAAGCTGTTTTTTGTTTAATTGGATTTTTTCCCTATTGAAAAACAAACAGAACTCTCTAAGACTTATTTTTCTTGTAAAGCTGCCTACACTAGATATCTATCATACAAATTTGCCAGGAGACTGCTTTGCTTCTAGCAATTTCACCCTGAAGTCTACAAAATCTGATAAAATCTATTGAAGAATAAGAAAGCCATAAATGCTGGGTATCCCTGTTTTGCCCAACTCCCCATAATCAGACACCAGCAAGTAAAAGCGGGCCCACAGAAAAGCCAAGAGCTCTGTTCCTGCATGCCATAAATCAGAGATCACTCTCCTGCGCCTTGAGAAAAATGTAAGGCTTGTAATGCAAAAGCTACCAGAGGACATTACCAGTATTTTGGGTTCCTTACAACAGCAGGAAACTTGTTCTGCTTAAGGGAAGCCAGAAGTACCACAACCTTGGTGTTTCTCCCGTATAATGATTTTGGATTTTGTTTTGGTAAGTGCTCCAGCCATGAAAAGAAAACCCACAAGAAATTTGCATCCAAGCAAGCAGCATGACAGGGGCTTTAAATTGTGTATACTTGACAAAACTCATCATCAGTGCAATGCTTTTTATATCTCCTGTCTTGGTAGTTAGTTTCCTAAATAAATTTTCAAAGCCTCTGATTTAAATTCTTCACGGGTATAACCTGTTAAAGGTGCTTCAGATGACAACTTAATAAAGGCTGATCTTGTGAAAACAGAACAGAACAAGATGACAAGAAATTAGAGTGCTATTCTTGGTTTTCCTTACTTTTTTCTAGTTCTGAAAAATTTGTTTAACCTTGCTGTACTTCACTGTACTCGAAGGCTAATGATACATGCCTATTCTATAGAGATCTGGGAAAATAATTATCTTAATATTTCAAAGCTATGGTAATGAAAAGTATCATTACTTCACTGTGATTTAATTGTATTAAAAATTATCCATCAACTTCCATTAAAGTCTTCGGTATTTAATATAACAAGAGAGAGCAGAAGTAATGAATATCATAGTCCCTTATTTTCTCTATGGGTAAAGGTATTTACATTAATTGACTGGCAAAGCCAAGATTTTGTAGAGGAAACACAGCCTATCTTCTGTCTAAAGGACATCAAACTTGTATCACCAGTTTAGTTTAGGTTTTTCACAGTCATTTCGTAGTGTTTCAGGTCTGGGAGCTTTTGGGTTCTGTGAACATTACAGTGCTGCTCTAGTAATTACACTGAAAAGAAAAATTATCTAAAGAAATCAAACTCTCTGGTGTTAATGTCCCAGATGGAAAGAGAACAACAGTAAGAAGTTGACTAAACACAAATCTCTATATAGAATTTTAATAAAATTTCCTCAGTATTGTGCTGACTTAAATAATGTATTTCAGAGAATTTCCTGTCAATCAGAAATTGGACCTAAGATCTCACTAAAAATTAGTAACAATTATTTGTGCCACTAATTATAATTTCCTCCTTTCTTTGCACTAACCAATGACTGTGCTTCTGAAAACAACTCTTGCAAAATCAGAAGAGTTGTCAGCAAAAAGGTGACTACAACAGTGACATCAGAAGCTAAATGATCTATTAAAATGGAACATTCTTATAGTTGAGCTATATAGGTGAGATGCAGTAACAAACCCATGTAAAGACATCCCTGGTTCCTAAAGAATTTACACTGTTTTAGGCAGAGGAAACAGTGAAAATATTTTGGATGTTACTGTACTTTGCAATAACACCATCTTTGGGTGTTACTGACCCCTGTGACTGTTGGAGAAAAAACAAGTGTGCCACAATAACCCTAAGAATACTTATGGTTGTTTAAATAATAGCCATCAAGAAAGAAATTTATCAGAGTTAATTTTATTTTTTAATTGATATTTATAGTTTTTATGGTTTTGTAAAAAATGCAGGCATTGAGTAAGTTGGTTTGAAATTTTTTAAACTGGTTATAGTAGGTCACATCTTAGCATGCTGAAAGGTTTACATTATGACTCATTAGGAAGGCAACACTATTCGGATGCTGGGTCTTTATGTGTTTTTGTGTCTTTTTTTTTCCTCTGAAATGAAGAGCGTATTTAATCCTCTAACTATAAGTCTTCAGACATTACAGTCACCTGCAGCTCTGAGTCACAAAGCAAGTATTTATTACAGTCTGCACTCTCAGTATCCAATTGTGTTGTGATTCCCCAGTTCTGATTGCTATGAATGGTGTCACTCTTCTGCAACAGCTAAAATAGTTTTAAATAGCTACACAAACACTACAACCATATATTTAATTTGTCTTTGTTGTGGAAAACTAATTTAACATGTGACAAAATAAAATCTTGTGTTTGAAGGAGGTCAGTGAATGAATTAAATGAGGGCTCTGTAAGACATCTCTTACATTTAAACATCAGAATAAAGATGAATTACTGTTATTGTCTGAAATGATCCTTCTTGGCTGCAGGTGGAAAGTCAGAATAAAGAAAGGTAGTACATTGATTTTATTAATGTCAGTGATAGTGCAGATGGTACCAAAGGCGATGAGAAAAGCCTCAGGGTCATTTGGCTAAATGAACTTTTAACAGAAACACAGCCACAGTACATGAGAAACTGAAGCTACTCTGACAGTCAAGGTCCAAAGAGCCCAAAAGTTCCAAGCAGAAAATTTCACAGAAATTTTAAAGTATCTGGGATAAAGTAGGATTAAAGAGTCAAAAGCTGCTTCTGTGGTGTAACAGAGAAGAAAAAATCCTAAACTAGAATCCAAGGAAGTGTGACATTTGTAAAATTATTCAGAACAGCTCTGAGATATCTAGGATGAATTTTCCATTGTGGCTTTCTAAAATCTGTTTCTTGTGAATCATTCCAGAAAATAAAATGTTTCTACTCTTTCTTCCTCACAGCTGAGGTTTAGGAAGCTATTTTTATTTCTTTTATATTCTAAAACTTCATCTAAAGATTCCAGCAACTTTTGGAAGGCAAAATACTATCATAAAAGATATGAAGAGCTATGCAATAGCCCTCATCTAATTTTTTAATGTTAAAAGATGTGTATGAACAAAATGGAGCAAGATTAAATAACTTGAGTTCTGTGGGGTATTTTTGTTTTGCCATTGTATGTATTGTACACCTATTTTTTTAATGTATCTATGGAATTTTACCCTTAATACAGATGTATTTGAAGAATCCCCACGAACCCAGTTGGATACCAAAAAATTTCATTTGTCATTCAAGTTTGACCTGTGTGGTTACTTACATGCTGGGTAGTGCCTAAAGACTTGTATTGTTCTAGACATTTAAATCATTTGGATATAATTCCATTCATAGGGCTTAATTACTAACTTGGTGTGCATTATGGGTTCAGGTCTCTATTATATGCCAAAAATACAAGTAGCTTCATTCAGGTAAAACAACACAACAAGAAAAAGCACCATTTATTTTCACCAAATGGGTAAGGTTAGAAAGGACCACTGGAGGTCATTTAGTTAGGGCATGTTGTGTCCAGACAGTGTTTTGAATATGTCCACAGAAGGAGACTCCACAACCTCTCTGGGCAGCCTGTTTCTTTCTACACTTTTTCACAGAAAAGAAAGTTCTCAAGCTTCATTTTCTATTTTACAGCACCAACCTTCTTTTCAGAGAACAGAAGTATCAAATCAGCAGAGTTCTCCAATTATAACTACTTAGAAGTCAAAGTGTAAATGTTCATTGACCACAGTTGATGCTGGTACAATCTAAATATGCATGTTTACCTGCCACTGCTAGATTTACCTGTGATCTAGAATATACTTTGAGTTCTAGTTTTTCAATAGGAAATGGTTATGTGAAGCACTGAAGCACCCAAAAATGACCTAGATACAGACTTTAAAAACAGGAAATCTAACAGAGATAATTAGTGAGCATTCTCTAGCAATAACACATTGCTACGTATTCACTGCTAGACATTTTCATGAGTGAAAATTCCAATTAATTATATGCTAGAAAATGCAAAAAAGCACATCAGTTAAATACAGTTCATACTTTGGGGGAGGAAAATGATGTTTGTATTATCAGTCTTTTTACCTCCTTCAGTAGCAGGCTATCAAGTCATACAGAGACAAACTTAGCATGTAAAACAAAGAATTGTGTTCTTTTTCTTTAATATACTGAGATTTTAATTGTTTCAGGACCAGATTCTGCCACTACTATAATATATAGCACCCTGTTAGCAGGAAACATTTATACTTTTCTCCCTTAGAGTCCCTTGAATACTTTGTTGCCACATGAAGTCTCAGCATGCACTCATGAAGAAAGGCTCTGTAAGGTACACCCCCACACCTGTGTGTTGCCCCATTGATTTCAGGCTGTTGTTTTACTTGAGAAGTCACAGATTTTAGCAGGGTAATTTTCACACTCTCTCAAGCCTGTTTTCAACACTTTTTTTCTTTTTCTTTTCACATAATTGTATGAAAAATTAGAGATTGGGTAATACAATTAAAGGCATACAACCCTTACGAAGATTTATAGTTTTTATTGAAAAATAGTTTATTATTTAGTTGGTTTTTTTTTTTTTTTAATTTCTTTAGGTTCGTAGAAAATTGAGAATTGCCAAGAAGCAAGATGAAACAAACACAGAACCATATAATGAAGGGAACTTAGAGATGACTTTAGTCCAGCTTCCCTGCCATGGCCAAGCACATTTTCCAGTTAGACCAGGCTACTCAGAGCCCCATCCACCATGGCTCTGAACAGTTTAGGGCATCTGCAGCTTCTCTGGGGAACTTCTTCCAGTGTCTCACCCTGATAGAATCTTTCACATGATTTAAAGGGTGGAGATTTAGGCACTCATGCAGATCTTTTGGAGTACAGAATGTTCAGTCCTGTCGTTGCATGCAAGAACGAGCTGGCTTTAACAAGATCTTCCACTATTACCAGTATGCACTAAGGGGAAAATATTGGCCTTCAGCATTTGCTCAAGGCTTAACACAAGCTTACTCATCCTTGTCTTGCACATGAAGATAGATGCATTAGGCCAAATGAAAAAAATGAGATATCATAAACCTATTTCTTATCACAACAGTAAGACCTAATTTTTACAGGAGGCCAAATGCCTACCTAAGGCTGCTGAAATTATCAGAACCTTTTTAACTTGGCATACCTTAAACATGACAAATCACTACAATCTTCATCTGGATATTACACCCTGTAATTAAGTATTCACTGCAAGTTTGGCCTGCCAAATTATGTCTTTTAAGATCTCGATTTGGGCATGATCAGTTAAAAAGCTCAATGTCATGGCTGAGGCTGTAATGGTCCCTAAGGGAGTCCACTCACAAGCCCTGCCCGTGGCCTGAGAAGATTCAGTTAGGCTCAGGTTGCTCTATCCTATAGGTGTTACCTCCCATGCCCACATCAGTGTTCTGGATTGTTGCCTTGCTTTTGCTCTATGATCTCTCCATAAATTCCGTTGGTATTACCACTCTCCTGTGCTTATCCAGCTCAGGTGTGATTAGACTGTGCCCTGGCAATGAGAGCACTGCTCATCCTCTGCTGTGGCTGCTCTCAACTCTTCACTTCCCTTTAGCTTTGGAGTCCTTCTCTTGCTGCTGGCTGGTACTCGGTGGGACTATTCCTGTCAAAATTACTCTCTCTTAGAAGTGAGGCTCCTGAAAGTATTCAGCATATCATGCAAACAGCTGTGCATGGAGCAGCTCAAATCTACCACTCATTATGAACATACTCAGTTACAAGATTTGCCTTCAGTATCTTGCATTCTTCTCCCACTTTACCCACTCCTTTCCAAAATGGGCTAATAACTCTTCCTCCAACAGGCACACGCACTTGCAGGATGCTCTGTCTGGAATGCCAACTTGAACAATGCCCTTTTTGCAAAGCTACCAGTGGTAAATGAAGAGGGGGGCATCATCCTGCTTTTGGTGTTGAATAAAGCTGAAACCAGTCTGACCCATCAATCCCAAAATTAAGCATTCTGATAGTGAGATGAAGATGTGGTAGGACTGTGAAGTACCCAGATAAAGGAATAAAGAAGTGATATTACCAACAACTTATCTAAAGCTGCTGAACTGACACAGCTGGCCTGGAGACATATGACTAACAGTCAGTGACTCTATACTATAAAACCCAGTCCCCAATTTTAGCAGCAGAGTCTTTTAACACATTCCTTCTTGGAGTGTATGTGTGGAGGTTCCTCCCATGAGTGGAGATGTCCCTCAAGGTTACTTCTCCAGCCTGAGTGAAAGAGATTTGCCCACAGCCATTGATGTGGGTAACATTAATCTTTACTTAATAATTGTTTTTGCTAGCTTTAATACAAGTGCTTTAATATAATTGCTTCAACATTGTTTTATAATGCACTATATTATAATAGTTGCTATAGTTCCTACCCTGTCTAGTAAATAATTCTGATTAAGATCTTTTGGTCTAATTGTTACCATAATAGATCATATATATTTATATAAATATATATGGTTTGCCACACTTAATCTTGCAGGACAAAGTTCATTTACACATATATAATCCTTTAGATATAAACTGTTGACAAATCTGGGACTAAGATTGGATCCAGCCACACCTAGACTCCTCTCTAAGAAGGAGTTTAGAGAGCAAAGAGGTCCTTTCTGCACCCTGTGACTCAACAGGAGGGCTTCTTTAATAAACTTTATATGGAGCTCCCACTGTTCACAACAAAACTTCAATCCATATGGCTTTGTATGAGAACAGCTGAAGACAAAAAAGATTT
This sequence comes from Aegithalos caudatus, assembly GCA_013389925.1. NCBI lineage: Eukaryota > Metazoa > Chordata > Aves > Passeriformes > Aegithalidae > Aegithalos > Aegithalos caudatus. Next base: position 109,482 of record WEIU01020946.1, read on the forward strand.
TGCCATTAGTGCTAGGGCAAACAGCTGGAGGAATGGCCAGAGAGACTCATGTAGCCAAAAAGAGAAATGCATATTGTTCCCCATAGCCATAGTCGATTACTCGATTTCAATGATGGTATCTTACCTAGCTAACATATCAACATTTTTTACCTTTCTCACAATTGCTCCAAGAGCCAGGGAATAAAATGGGAGAATATTCAGGCCATTTAACTCCTTTTACTGTATACCTAAGCCTGTAGTGTACAACTGCAGATGAGGGTCTATAAGAAAAGACTCTAATTAATTGGCTGAGAACAAATCTGCTCTAGAGACANAGCCAAAACCCTTCCAAAAATGGAGAAAAATTTTATTTTTTTTTTTTTTTTTTTTTAAGCATCAGTAGTTTGGAGGAGGCTAAAAGAAAAGATTATGTTCTGTTAGAACACTTTTCTAGAGCAACCTGCCTGCTGCATCTTAAGCACAAATCTTTTGGTAAGCCTGTTGGACATAATGTAGTATTTGTCCATGTCTCATAAAAATTATTTAAACTGGAGGATTTTATATAACATGAACTTAATATTATTTTGAATAGCTATAAAATAAATTATTTTTTCCTTGTCTTTTTAGTCATCTGTTGATAAAGGATGCTTTAATACAATAAAAAGAAGATAAGTTTATGTCTCTAACAAGTCAATCCTACTGATTAAGAGATTTAAATTCTTTTAGGGGAAAAATTATATAAACATAACCTTCTTACTTTGCCAAAAATATTAAATATGTTAGAAATGGAACTAGAAGCATTTTTGACACATTTACAACATGCAGATAGCTTTCATCATCTTTCCTACTTAAGGATAAAAGTTGCATGCAAGAAACAGAGTACTTATAGACTATTAAGTATCAGGTAATCAGTTGATCTTAAAAGCCTCCAAAATTATGGAACATAGGCCAGCTGACTATTATACACTGTATACACTAATATATTACAGGGTATTATCAGCCCAAATACAGAAGAGAGACTCCAGAAGTTAAATTTTAATTCATATAAATTAAATTACATATTGTTCCATATTTGATTAACAAAATCAAGCAAAAATAAAGTGAAAACATTTATTATTTTCAGAATAATATTTCTGTTATTTATTTGCTATAAATACAGCAACTTCCTTTAACTATGACTCATTCAAGGAAAGCTCAGAGACTGTCTTTAAAATATTAACCATGGTGGCATATAATTTTTCTTGGTTTGAAGGACTGTGTTCCTTCTAAAAAAAGAACATTATAAATTTAGAAAAACACCCTATTGATTTAAGAAAAGGATGACATAAAGAGTATGTTGTTGACTCACTGTCAGCTACATCTAGAGACAAATCAACATATTACCATGGAGAATGTCTCGTGCTTGCAGTTTACAATCAATAAGGAGGACAGAAGTGATAATATATGACATTTTCTGCTTACATATTCATTTTGTATCCTAATATACCTCTGAGACAAGTTACAAATGGTTTAAAGCAGAAATACTGAAGGAAGACATTTCTTTTTCCATCACGGGTCATGGAAAAAAATAAAAAGTAATATACATGAAATCCAAATAACCGACGCTTGCCTTAGTACCAAATTCTAAAAGATTTTTTGATATTTGTGTGACTAGATTTTGTAGTTTGTCAGTCATTATCTAGATGTGCTCAGTTTGTTGTACTTATGAGCAACATTTGGTTAAGCACTTGGCAGTGACTACAGGCCACTGGAACCCTTCTGTTGCTACAACATCTGGCTTGTTCTTAACAGAGGAAAAAAATCAGGAAGGTGCACACAAGAAATTGGAAGAGTAATCTGAAGAAGGCCAAACAGCTGATCATGAGAGACATATTCTTAAGACCAGTGTCTATGGCCACAGACTTCATTTAATTTCCTTCTTCATTTCATTTACTTATTTGCATCTTTAAGTTAAAATATGGGTTTCATTGTTTTGGTGTTGTTTTTTTTTTTTTTCCCTAGTATGTGCTTTCAATGTCTTAAAATCTGAACTGAGCCCAGCTTATGTCCTGACAACTGAGATACTTCTAGCTCCATGCCATGCTTTGCCTACTGCCAGAAGCACTCCCAAAAACTGCACTAGAGGGGCTGAGTGCTAATACCACTCTAGCAGAGAATTTCACGGCAAGGAAAAAAAAGCCTCATGCACTCTGCTAACCAGCTGTATGCAGGCATATCACTTTTGAAGATTATCACTGCTATTCCTGTCTACTTGGGGCATCAAAAGAAGATATTTTTGCTACCATTGTATCACATTTCTTTAACCAAAGTTGATAAAAATGGTGACCACTTAGATGGGGAGAGAGAGCTGGGATGCACAGATAAGATCACAGGCATCTCAAATAAATATATATAACTCAAACCCCAATTCATTTTATTTGGTGTGATTCAGAGGAGCATGATTGTGATGCACAGCACTAAAAACATTGTTCAATCGCTTAATGCAATTCATATGTGCGAAAAGCACATTTCAAAATTTATAGCAATGAAAATCTCTATCCCTAAAAACATCTTAGCAAGTTACAGTAACAAACTACCTCTCTGAAGGGGCCTAGAGAGGAGAAAGGATGTGCAGATCTCAAAGAAAAAGTGGCAAATCTTAAAGACCAGATGGAATTCTCAATGAAGGAATCCAGCACATAGACAAGACCTGTAGTAAAGGCTGATTTACTCCTTTTAAAGGCACTGTCTCCAATCACCTAGCTCTGGGGCTTTGGGAAATGTACTTCTGATCTACAGTTTGGTTAGCACACAACCACTTTTATCTAACACAGTAATGCTGGGTTTGTTTATCCAAACTGCAGATTATCAAAGTCAAAGATGCAGAGACACTATATACTTGTGTATGTAGATCTTACCAGTTTTACAGGTGAAATCTTTCCAGTCTCACCTGTCAAAGCAACATTGTACAAATGTGACTAAACTGCTTTCAGAGCCAGGCCACACCTCAATAAAGTGCAGCTGCTGCTTCCAGAGGCCCACATCAACAGCCTATGGATGATGATTTGCCAGACTTATGTCTGGCCACTCATGGGGACTGCAGGTTACACTCTGACCAGTCCATTATAGCTTAGCTATGGGTGTGTTCATCCTGTATGTGGAACCTGAAGGGATTCAGCTTGGGCTTGGCACTCCCTGGGGGATGACCCAGTTCTGGCTCCTGGGAACTTGAGCATTACTCACCACAGATCTTTGGAAATGGCATGATGACTGCTGGGATACAGATGAGAGCCGCAGAAGGTACATTCGAAAATCTGGGAGCAAAGAATGCAAAAATAGAACATTTTAAAAATATGAAAGGTAGACCAAAGATTCAGGACAAATTAAACTGCTTTTCAGCAGTTATTTCATTATTTTTTCCTTTGCATTACTTGTATTGTTTTCAATAACACAGCACTTTTACTCTCTGAGATAACACAGTAATGCAGGAAGACCAAGACTGCAAGACAGGGGAAACCACTGCATCACTTCTCCATTTCAGGCCCTCTTCCTGAAACAAGCTAAGTCAATGGAATGTGTGACACAGCATGGAGTACCTGCTCACTGTATCCAATTGCCAGAAGTGGTATCTGTTGCAGAGAGCAGAGGACAAGGTCTGAAAACTGGAGCTGCTACTTCTGTAGCACATCTTTTCAGTTTTACACCTGTAAAACCAACCGGTCAAAGTCTGTCAGGAAAGAAAATCTACCAAAAATAAAGGAAAAGAAAGAAGGCAATCAAAATAAAAATTAAAAAGACAAAGCAAGAGCTCAGTGGATGAAAGGTAAGTGTCATGAAGTTATCAATATGAGACCGTATATAAGATAGATATAGGAAATCAACTATAATTTTAAAATGCTTGATAATTAACGATGAAACAAAAGTACAGAACAAAATTTGTCTGGGGAATGGAAATCTAATAAGATTGTAGAAACTAGAGAAAAAATAGTTACATGCAAAATGAATGAGAAAAAAAATCAGAATCCTAAAACAGTCACTTCAAAATGACAATGAGTTATGAATATTTTCTAAAAAGCTGTGTCAAGATACAAATGTATGCACCACATTGTGAAATAACTAATTACACAGAGCTAAAGTACTTATCCTTGTACTCACTTTCCAGAGCTAAACAACGAAGTAAAGAAGTTCTTTACTTGGTAGAAGTAATCCAAACCTTAAGAAATCCTACAAAACCTACTGTCACAACATTAGTATAATTAGATTGCATTGCAGAACATAAAAAACTATTTTAAACAGTATCAGCTGAAGCTCCATCAAAAATTTTAAGCTTTATTAGATTTATTAGATTTAGAAATTATTTATTAGATTTAAGCTTTATTAGATTAAGAAAATGGCATATATGTTTAAAAATAAATGTTAATGAAAAATACTTTAATACTTATTTTCTATGTTTTCTGTACCATTTTAAAATATTTTAAAATGCTTATTCAACAACAGAACATAGAGTTGAAACTTATTCAAATCAAAATACCTTAAATGTAATGACATAAAAATGGTTATCATTAATTAGAGATGTTCAAAAAACATAAGCAGTGCAAATGATGCATTATTTATTAGCTTTATGCCAAAAGGATTGTATTCATGGAATGTCATTTGCACCACTTCACTTTTAAGCTATTGCCATTGTTAGGAAGGCAAATATGTCTAAAGAACAACTTTTTTCTACATAAATAAGAAATTAAATATGCCTAATTATACGCCTACTCAGTATTTATGACGTGATCTTTATTTGAAACAGTTTTCATTATAAATTTCTGTGCATATCCAATTTTCTATTCATTATAGTAACAGTTAAGTCTAAATACTTAATGACCCCTGGTAGCAAATTTCAAATTTATCTAAAAAATGGCAGTCCTGAGTACTTATCTATTAGATATCTGAGAGTTATAGCCTTCACCAGAGGCACAGAATGAACTTTCACTGGAGTCTTTCACATAGTTCAGACTTTATCTGGATGACCATGAAAAGAATAATAAAGCAGTAGGACAAAATACTGAAAAAGTAAATTATGGTTAAATCCGTAGATACAAAACTTGCACAGAATAATGATGTTTGGGGGGAACTTTAGCCTAACCCTTTGTTTTATGAGGGTGAAAGGATGCTTACTGTGCTTCAGCTAAGAAGTGGGTTTCATTATTTCAATTGCATTCAGTTAAGAAGAGGGAAATGTGTGTTTTGAACTCATCAAGCTTATATAGAGCTTTGATGGGCCTGTCACATAATACTTCAGCTTTTTTTAGACTATTAAATGAAAACAAAGGTTGCCCAAATGATGCACATCTCAAATTTAAAATAACGTGACAATAAGTATCTTTCACATCAAGATGCATTAGTTACATACTGCATCAGAAAATACACACCTTACTTCTTTTTTTTGACAATGGATGGACAGGAGTTAGAACAGATTTGGAGGACCATGCAGGCTTGAGTAGAATTTTCTGCTACACATGAATGCTGAAGCTTCTTTTCAGTTCTGAAAGAAGACAGCAGAATGGCCTTCCTAATTTTATGTCCATGTTCACTGCAAATGGAAAAAACAATTATCAGTCCAAGCATGGTAATTTAAAGAAGAAAAAAAGCTATCTGAAAAATTCTCCTCATACTGGATGAGAAAATAGCCATAACTTCTGTCCTGACTGAATACTAATTAAGTGCACCTTGTCTGACAGATGACTATATGCTGCTGAGGCACAAGAATATCCAGGATGTGATGGAAAGAGAAGGAATCAAAAACAGGAAACCCCCACACATACAATAGGCAGGAATATATATACACTTATTACATGTAACTAAAAATTCTTTAATAGAAATAAACTTACCATACTCAAAGCCAGCAAAAATTATTCATTTACTGATGCAAGGCATATTTCAATGTAAAAATTGAATTTATGTGTTTATACTCCCTTCTATTTTTCTCATTTAAGGAGCCATCAGTTACATCACTAACAGGGTGGCAATTTGCAGCACTATTTCAATCACTCAGTCCAACTGACAGGAGACTTACTTCTGAGTCCCAGCCTAACAGAAACTCTCCTCCTTATTGCCAATTATCTTCACCTCAGTTATTGCCATCTACAGCCATTATGTGCTCCAGGATTAACTAATCCTGCCCCCCAACAGAGTAATACTCACTCCTGGCCTCCTACCAGCTACACTTTTATGTCCTTCAATTCTTAGGACTTTTAGTTAGAAATCCTGTTCCACCACTACTCAAACTTTGGCTAAAGCTCAAAACTTTATGCCTCTCAGCTGCATTTCACAAAACACTCAGCGTTTACAACACTCCAGATTAAATCATCCTTGTAAATGTCTACAAGTTGTCTAAATTAGTTTTATTATAATATCCAGTCTACATCTTCAGGTTTTCATATCCATTAGCCTGAAATCCTTAAATACTACACCTTTTGCCTCATGGTTTGGTGAATATGAACTTACTGTTCCTGAAGTGTGAATGTCATCCCTTTTCTGATACTGACTTCTGGCATTTCTCATTCCTTTCTGCAAGGAAAACAGATTAGCCAAGTTGCTACAAGTCCTGACACCTGTATAACTCTTAATTCTCCCAAACACCGGCTGAGCCTACTTTCTCCACTGACTCTCCCACATCATTCTGCCTTACCAAACCAAACATGAGACAATGGCTAAGAAACACTTTTCTGACACAACACTCTTCATCACCTTGGGCTTCAAGTCTGCAATGGGGCCCCAGGCTTCCCTGACTTTCCACTTATTTATGTCTATTTCCTTCTACAGTACTTTTTCCCTTCCCAAATTCATAGAATATCCTGAGTTGAAAAGGGTTACACAAAGATTACCAAAGTCAAACTCCTGGCCCTGTAAAGGACCACACCAAGAATCACACCATGGGCTTTAGAGTGTTGACCAAACGCTTATTGTCAGACTTAGTGCCCTAACCACTTCCCTGGGGAGGCCGTGCCAGCTCTCAACAACCCTCAGGGTGAAAAAATCTTAACCTAATATCCAACCAAAACCTTCACAATATCTTCATGCTGTTCCTGGAAGCCCTTCACTGGTCACCAGAAACAAATCAAGTGCCCTCCTCTCCACTTCCCATGGAAGCTGCCGACTGCTGTGAGGTCTCCCCATAGTCTGAACAAGCCAGGTGACCTCAGCTGTTCTTCATGTGGCAACCCCTCTGACTTTTTACCATCTTTACAGCCTCCCCTTTAGACTTTTTTTGACATTTCTAACGATTTCTCTGAGCTTCCCCCGAGATGTCTCTTACTTCCCGTAGTTTTCCAAACTATCTTTCGGAGCTTCGACAATAAAGGCCCAGGGCCCTTCTCCCGGGCCGTGGGGGGAACTTGCCGGCCCCCCTTGCGAGAGGCCCTACGGAAGAGTCCTGCAGAGCCACCGCATCCCCTGAGAAAGGCGAAAACGCCACAAAGCACGGAGGCCCGAGGAAAGCCGAGCTATTTCGGACGGGCACCGGGGGCACCTTGCGCATGTTTTTAAATCCGGGCCTCCGGCGCGGCTGCGTGACCCCCGCCGCCCACCCGCTCTCCCATTATTCTCCCATTATCCCCCCCATTCTCCCATTATTCTCCCATTATTTTCCCGTTATCCCGTTCTCCTTTTATTCTCTTGTTTTCCCATTATTCTCCC
>WEIU01020946.1:130938-142712 GCA_013389925.1 Aegithalos caudatus
GATGTGGTAGAAAGTAGGGATGGGACCTGATGTTTCATAACATGTCAGTTAACATCTGATTTGGACCAATTTGCCAGATTTGTCCAAGGTGGACAGGCCTCCTTTACTTAATTTGGAAAAGGAACATGTATTATCTATATGTGTTTGAAAAATAGCCTGGGGAACTTGAAATCCCTGCTGATTACAGCGATGTTGCTGATGCTTGCCATGAGGAAACTGAAAGTGTTAAATTGACTAAAATGTTTCAGGCCTGTGTGTGTATTCATGGTTAATTCCCTTCTATTGCAGGTCACCGAATATTCCTTTCTGAGGAAACTGAACTGCAGAATTCTAATATTAGTGTGCAGCTCAGTGACTTCTTGCCTTCTCCCTCTCAAAGGAAAGAGGGAGGATTCATGATGCAAGGTTGTTTTCTATGTATCAGTTTAAAGTAATGTATCACACTCCTGATTCAGTGTCATGTTTCTCCAAGCTGATGTGTTAGTGAAAATAGTTGTGAGGAGACTGCCAATATGACCGATTCCATGTATTATTCTGTTTTCTGTTTTCCATCTTTGAAACAAAGGAAGGATCAAGTTAGTCAACTCAAGTGACTTGTATTTCTGAGTAGTTATCTATATAGAGTCAGGTTGTGTCACTATTACAAGGTACTAAATTTTAGGATACTTGACATCGTATGGATGTAGCAATGTCATTGAGATTTTGTTTGGCTAATCAACTGGATATCTTACTAGCACAGTATTAAAACTGTATTTAAGAGAGTGTGCAAGTCCTTAGTGGCCCAGGAAATTCACTTGAAGTGCAAATACATTTGTAGAAATTCTGAAATGTGCAAAATTTGTGTCTCTATAAAAGCTGGCAAAAAACTTGGTTAACCTTATACCTTGTTACTAACTTCTTAGCTAAGAGTTTTGCATCTCTTATCTTAGTGAAGATTTAAAATGCACTCAAATTGTCATCACTTCTTAGCCACATAGTGGAAAAATACGTGTTCAGTTAATGAGGCAATATTAAAAGAAAAGGAAAACCATCAAAACCCACCCAGAAATTATTAAAGGTATTTCACTGAAATTGGTTGCAAGTTAGTAAACAAGTCAGAAACAGATCAGATGTGATGTTATACAGCTGTGTGGATTGTTATGGAGATTGGAAAGTGTGTTTCCATTTAATTTTTAATGTGAATATAAGAAACTTCAAGATGGTGTTTCAATTTTTGAAAATAAATTCATAAGTAGTATGGAATGAGAAATGAAGATTCTTCTAATTTCAGTTGGTTTTACTAAGTGAATTAACTTTTTTTTTTTTTTATCAAGACTCTACTGGAGTTTTATTCCCTAATTTCTGTTGGCTTCTGTATTCCAGAGATTGCTAAGGCTAAAAGCAATAGCTGCATTTTGTGTAACTTCTTGTGAAGTTGCTATATTTTGTGGTATAATAGGCATCAGAATGCTGCTTGTGGTCTTTCTAAACTGCACAAGTTTCAGTATTAGGGAGCTTCAAAGGATGTTTTTGGTGAGCATTCAGCTGTGTAGAAAGTTTTATCATAGTATGCTCTGCTGTTTTTATCTTGGTCCTGGGTCAGCTGTCACAAGGAAGATTTGACTAACTTGCCCTTTTTCTCCAGCTGCACTAAAACATCTTCTGAGGTGTTTTCTTTTGAGTGCTTAAAATATCTATCACCTCTGCTGGTAGTAGTAGTTTTACTTCATAAACAAAAGTTTACAAAGATAAAAGCATTGGAGGAAAGCAAACTATCAAAAAGTATTTCGCTGCAGTACAAGAAAACTTCTCATGAAAAGATCTATTACTTTCACTTCCTAAGGCATTTTTTGTTTTTGAACAAAAATACTTTCCACTTGAGCAGCACTTTTGTCTACCTGTAGCTGTAGAGTGCAGAGCAGAGCACTAATGGAAGCAAACCTAAAACAAGATACCTAAAAAGCAAACACCATCACTGTCATCTACCTAATGGTAAATTCTTCAGGCAGAGGCAGTGCATCCAGAACGAGATTTAGCCTTCAACTGCCAAATAGCCACTTTTTTTTGCTGTGTCTCATTCTTGAGAGGAGACTCCATTTCTCCTCTCCACTACTTACCTCAATGTCACGGTGTCGACCACACCTTTTCTGTGTGATTTTGTGTGATAACCATTATGGGATCTGGGACACTTGATGGGTATCATCAGTAGAAAATCTTGGGATATTGTAATGACTTCAGCCATCATATAATGCCAAGAACACAAAATTACCAGATACCAAAAATAATTCTGTTTCAGTGTTGTGAGTGCTGAAAATTAGGAAAAAATGTTATTTACAGGAAATAAACATTATGTGAAAGGAGTGAAGACCCTTGATGGAAATGCTAAAAAAGCTTTACGTTTTCCCATCGGCGGGCTCTGCACATTTTCTGGCGCACTGCTGATGGCTGGCCGAGTTCTCCACCTGCTGGTGCGAGGTGGTGGATGCACCCTGCAGGAAGAGCTGAAAGCAGCATTCCCATTTCCAAATGTAACAGCTGAATTTAGTCTTTAGGAAACTCAGTACTTATCTTTGTGGTTTTTAGTTAAATTTATTTCCAAACATCTCAAGGTAACAATGAACTTTTTCGTATGAAGGAAGGTAGAAACTATTGCTTTAGTCACTGTAGATTATTTAACTTAAGTATCATCATTTGATTCATTGAATCTTCAGGTGTGCTGCAAGTAGGGCTGGAATATTTTTATAAACTATGCTTTAAAAAATGTCTCAGGTTTCATATTTTCTGTTTAAGTTGTAATTTTTTTCACAAGTAAAAAGATATATTCCTGTGCAACAGGGGACACACTAAGGTGTTCAGAAGTCTGGGTTTTCTACTTTAATCAAAGGTTTTCTTGCTGGATAATTGCACGTGGTGACTTTTTACTTCTTTCCATTCCTGAATGTCTGTGGGAATTGGTTTTGCTTCAGAGGGAAGCACATAGCTGAACGGTGAACAGTCATCATTTCACCTCTGATTTACCAGAGCTTTAACAGCCCTGAACATTCCACTCCCATCCCCAGTAAACTCCCCCCAGTTCATACACTAAGCATGATGCTCTGTGGTATGGAATATCCCTTTGGCCAGCTCAGGTCAGCTGTCCTGACCGTGGTCCCTCCTGGCTTTTTGTGTGCATGCTCACTGCAGAGTGTAGGAAATGGAAAAGTCCTTGGCTTAGGGGAAATGCTACTGAGCAACAACTAAAACTTCAGTGTGTTACCAGCATTATTCTGATACTGTTTGCTCTATTCACCTAGAAGTGGTGCGTTAAACTTCCTGTTTTTCTGTCTGCTAGTCTTCTATTGCGATTTTACTGCTAATTCATGCAATATTAAAATGTTCACATAGGGATTTTGATTTTAGTAATTCATAATGAAATAACTGCAGATAAAATACAGATCTGAAGGAATTATTTTGAAGTTAATATGACTTTTTTGCAGTGTTCTATGTAGAATTACATTTATGAGCTGGCAAGCTGTTAAGAATTTCCAGGTACTTCAGAAGTTTTAATTCCTCTAGTGAATATGGCAGGAATTAGGGGGTGCTCAGATACTTTTTGGGCTTTCCTGTTTTGATTCCAGAAGAGAACAATGTGCCATTGTATCTGCATTAGTTTCAGCTCAAAAGTGAACAACTGAAAAGCATCTAGGCGTCATCCCTTATTGGGCTTTGTGTCCCCCCATGGTAGGATCTTCGAGCATGGAAACTGATTTTCTTTCAAAACTAGCTAAGTTGGTACACATTCCAGCTGCTGTTGGACACTTAGTTCTGAGGGTGGGAGTAAAGCTCACCCAAGGGCAGTTGCTGTGCCATCCATGTCCCCTCAAACACGTAACATGGGTGATGGGTTCTTAGCACTGTAGTGTTTGCAGTGTCTAGAAGTCACACAGCATAAGGGCTGGCATAATGTAGATAGCCCACGTTGACATATTCATGTTCCTCAGCTCTGAGTTAAAGTCTGAGGGGCAGAATTTTGCTTGAATGCTAAATGTCCTGACTCTTAGTTCTGCTTCATAAAATTACCCAGTACTAACAGTATTTCTTCACTTGCTAATAGTTGTTAATTTCTTTGTCTTTTGAATCTCAAGTTATGTGAATGTATCTGTTTTGCAGGATTCACTCGTGAAGTCCTTCTGAAAAAACAGCTGAGACTCCATTACATACGTATACTTTTGGGAAAACTCTCCTCCTAATGTATTTTGCAAACTAATTGAATTACCACAGAAGTTCAGCATGGGAGGAGCTGTGAGTGCTGGAGAAGACAATGATGACTTAATTGATAACTTAAAAGAAGCTCAGTACATTCGCACCGAGAGCGTGGAGCAAGCCTTCAGAGCGATTGATCGTGGTGATTATTATCTGGAAGGATACAGGGACAATGCTTACAAAGACTTGGCCTGGAAGCATGGAAATATACACTTGTCAGCACCTTGCATTTATTCTGAAGTCATGGAAGCACTGAAACTTCAGCCTGGATTGTCTTTTCTAAATCTGGGTAGTGGAACCGGATACTTGAGTACAATGGTGGGATTAATATTAGGTAATTATTAATATTAGGTAACCAGAATGTTTTTATTCAAATATAGTGGGTTTGCATATTTTAGAAGAGAATGGCGAGCCCTGTAAAACCTTTTTTACTTTTACCTCTTTAACAATGACAGTACCATACATAAGGCTGCCTTTTTGAGATGTTGTTAAAATATTGTTTCTTATCTTCAAGCAGTTCACTGGTGCTGTAGTTTGGTGGCATTTCACGGGTGTTTTGGAAGAGGCAATTCTTCCTGCATTCTGTAGCTTAAAATTCTCATTTGAGAGGAAACAATCCTTGTTTTTGTTTTAAAGGGGAAGGTAGAGTAGAACAACTTTTGAAGACTAAAATCTTCATATGCATTTGCACTCTCTTTATGCCTTTACTATAGGTTGCTGTTTTGATCTTCAGTTTATGGAAAGGAAAATCTAAATTGTAAAAGCTAATTTCTCTTGAAGAAACTTAACTGAAAAATAAATCTGTGTCAGTATGCAAACAGTTATTTTAAAATACATTTAATCAGTTTTTTAGTGGCAAAATTTTGGGATGTAGACTGATGAGGCTTTAATCAGGTCTGTAGGTTTTCAGAAGAATTTTAACATGCTAACACTGGAGGTTTTTTCTTCTTTTCAAATACATTTTCTATATGAAAAAAGATGGAACTAAATATTGTTGCCTAAATTAAATTTTAAAACCTGGGGAGAAAAATGCATTAAATCTCTTCATGCCCAATATTTAGATTACAGAGCACATGCACCAACAACTGAGTTTTTTTACAAATTATTTTATTACATAAAACACCTGTTGCTATTTTAATGTGTATTTTTCAAAAATAGAGTTTTCTTGACCATATTACATGCAGTTTTTCTTTGGTTGCAAAAATCTTGCTGGCAGGTAATTTACAGATTTTGCTTACATTTATTTATATGCAAAACTAAGGTGTCAAGAGTTGGTTTGTAAATTTTCAATTGATTTAGTTACTTTCTGTCATCACTTCCTATTTATTGGAAGGAAGAAACTATGGCTAATAGTGCATAACAAACATAATTTGTTGGTATCTGCGGTATCTTTTGTTCTAATTAATACTAATGAATAAAACAGATTCCACTGTTCTGTGGAAACAGGAATTATGGTCATTTACAGGTAAAAATACGGTAAAGCTGTCTACTCTCTTAGAGTGTTGCTTTTCTCTGTTTGGGAGTGTTTCTAATTGAGAGTAGATATTTTAAATTGGATTGTAATATTTTAAGTTCAGTATTAAAACAATTAGTAAATATTGCAACATTTTTTCTCCAAAATGTTTCTTCAAGGTACTGACTAATGGTACTTGTTTATTTCTGTATTGTGGACAGCTTTGCTACTTCATTATTCCTTCTTCTGTGTTTAAAAAGAAATTGTGTTTATTGCACTTGAATCTGTATATTGCATTTGTATCTCTGTACTTAACCAATTTCCTGGGTTTGACCTCTCTGCACCAAGCAGAATTCCTGTCCTTCAGAATAGTATAATGCAGACTTGAAGGGATTAAACAGGAGAAGACTTGTCTTCTGCAGAGGGTGAGGTTGGCCGACAGTCCCTGAGGAGCACAATTATCCTGCAGATGTTCCCAAAAAGGCAGCTCAGGTGCTCATAGTCCATAGCAGGGCTTGAGCAGCCTCGAGCAGCAGCTGCCCAGCTACTTCCAGAGGCTGACTTTCCATGTTTTGGGAGTGCTGTACCCTGTCACCAAAGCCTTGGTGTTGCGATGAGTTCTAGGCTGAGGTGTAGAAGGTATAGATGCAGTTTATGTGCCTTTATTTTCTTACTATACTCCTGAATAAAGTTAGTTACATATAATAATTCTACTTTAGTGTTTGTGTCAAACCAAGGAACAGTTACTTTAACAAAGAAAAATAAACAGATGTAATTTTCTGACAAATAAACCCTATTAATTTTTTAAAGCTCACTTTTTTTTTTTTCAAAGCAGTTTCAGCATACACTGCAGTGAGGAGCAGAACCATGTGGGTTTTGACAGCAGTTGTGTATCTTTCAATTTGACAATGTAGTGAGTAATGTTTCTGCCACATTGGCAGTGTCAAAATGACTAGGTTAAATTATCAAATAATCTGAAACTTATTCTGATCTGAATCTGATCACTTCTAAGAATAGCAGCATACTAAAAAGACTGAACACCAATCCACAGAGATTAACTGTTGCTGATACTGTTAAAATGTCAACAAAGTTCAGACTAGGTGGTGGAATTGCTATCTCATTGTGCTGAAAGAGGCTGGTTGACATCAGAGAGTAGTGGAGAAGTTGGTGTCACATTTTTAGGATAGCTGACTCTGCTTACGTGTCCAGCTGTGACTTTCCCAGTGAGAAAAGAAATGTTTCTCGTCTTTCCATTTAAATTACAGATACTGTGGTGAATAATGATTATGTAGCATTCTGCATTCATATTTTTATTTCTGATTGTTGGAACAGCTGACACTTGCAGGATGTTTTAGTTGTTTTCAAAGTTAGGTACTTGAAGGAATATACATATGAATTTTTGGACAGGTGATGTTTATGCATTTTTAATTTACTTTAAATTATGAGGTTAAAAGAATTGTGGTTAATTTTTAGGTAAGGAAAACATACCTTGAAAGCTGCTGTAAGCTGTAGAGCTGTTAGAAACATCGTAGCCTATTATAGTACAAGAGAATATTAAACAGCTGGAAAGGGATTTCCTATGCCAATGCTTTTCTTCAAGTGACCAATTATAAAATTAATTTGCAGTAAAAATGAATGTCAGCAGGAAGTAAATATTTTCACAAGTTCTAAGACCATCCCTTGGATGATAGCTGCCTCTTGCCTGCAGTCAATGAGATCTTAAAAGCCCTGCCAGTGGTAACCTAGTGGATTGCTTTTATTTCACCCAGCAGAAGATGTTCTAAACCATGTTAAGGGTTGCAGTTATTGATCAGGTTAATGGTATATAGCTATATGCTATATTTTTGTTGCAGTAACGCAAAACCTCTCTTATTAACCCTAGGTCTGTTTTGTTGGTCTGTGTCCTAGAAAAGACAAATTGAATTCTGTTTCACTGGAGTAACATCATGGAGCTAAATATTTAGGAAAGATGTAGAATGCAGTAGAGGATATAAATATAAGTTTTGTCCAATATTATTGATGTTTACTTTCCCTCTTCCCCTTCCCTCTCTCTTTTCCAATTCTATGCTCCAATGACTAAAGACCCTGGGCTATGAGTGCATGTTTAAATTTAGAATCCTTACAGCAAATATGACTGTCTGATTCACATTCCTTCCTGATGTGGATAATCCTCATAATACTGTCTCATGATTTCTTCTTGTTCCTGAAATATAGCATTAACTTTTGGCACACAGCTTAACTTGAAATTGTACTTGAATTTGATCTCAGGAAGGCAATGCAGTTGAGATGGGATAGTGATGAGTGAACATAATGTGTGGGCAATTTCACTGTTCTAGGTGGAAATTAATTATTATATATAACTATATCAGGAACAAATTTCTGATTTTGCAAGCTGCAAAATAGAAGAGCATATGTGGCTAAGGGATATAATCCCCAATCTCTAAATTGTAAAAAGATGAAAAGTTTGCCATAAGAAAGCTTCAAAATCTAAATATTAAAATACAGACTAAATTATAATTTCCATTTGTTGTATTCTAGGTAAGTAATGTTTTGAAAAAGAATTTGCTCCGACTGACTTCAGTGTAGTCAACTCATTTTCTGCATGCTTACAAAAAAAATCATTCTATAATTGTTTTGTTGTAGTTCTGTCCCTGTTCTTTTATTGAACCTTTGGACTTTTACCTTCTTCTTTAAGCGCTGCTAATGCAGATGCAAAAAATAACTTTGTCTAGCAGTGTTTGGAGTCTTCTGTTTGATGTGTTTTTAATGTTTTCATACTAGAGTGCTGTTCCATGCAGTTTTACTATGCTTAGAAAAGAAACATCACAAAAATACACCATGCTATTTTTATTTACAGGACCTTTTGGGATAAATCATGGAATAGAGCTTCATTCAGATGTGGTAGAATACGCCAAGGAAAAGTTGGAAAGCTTCATAAAATACAGTGATAGCTTTGATAAGTAAGTATCTAATTTGTCTAGATTGCTTTGCATTAACCTTTTTGGTTTTAAACTCAGCGTTTCATTGCTTATGAGCTTAGGGAAGGGAGAAGAATGGCATCACACAACCAAAACCTAAAACTTCCAGTTTGTGGCTCTACTTCATGAGGTAAGTTGAGGCTTAAGAAATCACATTTTGGAAGAATGGGAGTATTTCTGCTGTGCAATGCTTAGGAGAATGGATTTCCTTGCATTTTGGTGATGTGTATACATACACAGGCACATGTGAGATTGTGCATGTACATGCATATGTGCATTTCGGAGAGTGACATGATATGTGGGTGTCTTTGCATGTATAAAGCAATTTTTATCCATTAAGTCAGTTTTTATTACATAATTTTACCTTATCTCTGTACAGTATTAACTTTTTTCCTAATCTACCCCTGTTGATCTGGACATGAGTAATTTTTTCTGATTGCCTCCATGTTTACTCCCTGAAGACATGGACTTAAAAAGTATTTATTTATGCTTGTAGCACTACTCATCTTTACTTCTGGCATAACTCTGGGTTACAGAGCTTTGAACCTGATTGCCTCTACCCACTCAACAATTGTTTATTATTTTAAGTTGGCCTGTAAGAGTATTGGGCACCTCTGCCTCTGTGGAAGGGGAGGCAAGGTTCTGTCTAGGGTTCTTTGTAAAGACTTCTTTCCTTGCAGGCAATAAATTCTCCAACAGTGATTATAAGGTAACTTCTGGAAATGCAGGAAAGAAAATTCTTGCTGTCCTTTTGACTGTGTAATGTGCTTTATAACTGCCATGTTCTTGATTATGTTGGCTGGAGCTCAATCCACTTTTTCCCATACCCCAAACTTCAGGAGCTCGTGTCTGACCACAAGCCTTTCTCTTCAAGCTCCTAAGTAACAGAAGAGTATCATCCTAGTGTTTCCTGTGTCTGAAGTCAATTTTGCAATTCTCATCTGGCTAGATTGTTAGTACTGTGTTAGCCCAGTAAAATAAATAAAATCATGTAGGAGAATATGCATGTCTTTCATTACTATTGTCTTAATTTTAATACAAGAACAACATAATACAATTATGTTGGCTGAGGTTAATCTATAACACAAGCTAGAACAAATAAAAATGGATTCAATGAGAAGCTTTATTATACAATTTGTGTCTTAAAAAAATGTGTGTGAAACACGGTCATTTGTGATCACCACTACTGCTGCATTAATGGCTCTGTTAAGTTAGATGTGTCTGCTAGCTAGTGAATTCCTGAACATACCTGTACTTATTCATTACTGTAGGTGTGTGTACAAGACATACAAAAGCTGGTTTTGCTTGGAATGTCTTTCCTATCAGGTGATAGGTATATGTATAGAGGCTAAAGGAGACTGGGGTAGCAATGAAGTTTTGTCATTATTGAAACAAAATTTGATTAGGGTACTTCAATACATGAATAGCAGAACATTGAGGGGTTTGGTTACACTTTAAAACATGCAAGAAATTGGGACAAACAAAGCAAAACTGTTAAACATTATGTAAGCAACTGTCAGTGTCCTATGTGTTTCAAGGAAATGCAACTCCCCTCACCATAACAAAAAATTATACTTTTGTAAAAGTTCTTTTTGATACAAATTGCCTGTAATAGCTGCAGTGCAGCTGATACAGTAATGGTTGCGTGGTTGGATTTTGTGGTTTGGGGGGAATTTCCAAGTTGTCTGCTGCATAGCTGATTCTGGCTGTCTGCTTTCTTTGTAAATATTCTGTATTTTAATGTTGTTAATGAAGATGATGTGTGGGGTTTTTTCTCTGGTAGGGTTCTTTCATATTTTTTTACTGTAATTATTAATCTCATATCTTTAATTTTAAGCTGACTCTCAAAGTAATGTTCTCTGACTCAGTAAGTCTGATTTTGCTTCTTGTTTCAGTAACTTCTTCTTGAATCTTCATTTATAAGTGAAAGATTTTTACCCAAAGTTACAGGACTGCAGTATCTGAACTTATCTACTATTTTGGTCAACTTAGTATTTGGCTGAAAGACCACCCAGGGAAGAGGTGTGCAGTATCTGTCTGCTTCTGAACATCGGTGTATTCCAAGCAGGAGGCCTCACTGTTTGAAAATAGATTGAATGGCAGACTGGTATGAATGAGATTAATTGTCTCAGTGAATGTGTGTAGGAAAAATAACTTTCACTTGACCAGCAGACTCTAACAAGGTACCTAGGGGACATAAGGATCACAGAGACTAAGATGTGTGTTCCTAGCAATAATGGAGTTATGCAAATAGAAAATTCAGTGAAGTTTTGCTTTTCCACTTCCCTGCGTTCTTTCTTTAGTGTATTAAGTTCTTCAGTCTAATCTGAATGTTCTAAGCATTCTTCTTTTGAAACAAAAACCATGACTCGAAAATTATGGTACTTGGAGAGCTTTAGGATGGATCGTGAAATGTTTTTCCTTTGCTTGGAGTAATAGGCCATTGATTTTGCATCTGATTTTTGTGTGGAGCTGGGTCACGATGATTTAGGTGGGTCCTTGCCTAATAAAACAAGATGGAATATTGTTTTGATGCCATTTGTATGGGGGAATGTTGCAGTGCTGTGTGATACAGTTTAACTTGCTTTTTTGATTGCTGATGATAATGTTGTTGAAGTACAATTAAAAGTTTACTTTTCTGTGATTCAGGTAAGGTACTTCACCAGAGACCTGACAGTATGTAAAATTAGCATGTCCAGAAGGATCTGAGACTCTCAGCCTAAAGGGAGGGCTGTCTATCTCTGATAGCTGGTCTTACCTCAGTTTTGGCCTCTGGAACTCTTCATTAGAAGATCTCTCAGATACCCGTTTTAAATAATTTCAGTAATTACTTGTATCTGTATCCATATCCCACCAATCTATAAAAACAGTTTTCCTCTAAATGGAGGTGGAGTTGTACATTCTGAAAGATAAAATGCTGCCTTGATTTACTTGATGTATGTTTGCCAGTAAAAGGAAAGGAGAAGTTCTTTCTTGAAAACATCTGAAAGTGTCATGATGGTTGAGGTACAAAGATTTAAGGTACAGAATCTGAAATATATGTAAGGCTCTCTTTCATTCTTGAAGCCTTCAGAGAATGCATGCCAATTAAAGGGAAAAGAATCATTCCTTAAGAAGGCTCT
>WEIU01020953.1:1312-16877 GCA_013389925.1 Aegithalos caudatus
AACAGAAATTTAAAGTAGGGCTGGAAACACCATGGTGTATTGATTTGTTTGAACTTCTGCAGTTTCTTTGCAAGTTGTTCAGAACAGTCCAATATGCAACTACTGGTGTCCTTTGCCTACCCAAATTTGCAACTCACTGTCTAGGACAAATGCAGTTCAACTGCTTCCTTCCTGGAAAATGCTAGGACTTTGCATTCTGTAGCATATTAGTTGGTAATCTTTTTCTGCTTCTGCACATGATACTCCACTCAATAGTCTGGATGGTTCTCTGTAGATGTGCTTTCTGTTAGTCATTCTAGCCACAGCTAGCCACTGACCACTCTCTATGATTACTATCAACTATATCTTCCACTCTACTTTGCCAGTCTGTAGCTGTGCTCTGACTATGTTTAAATGTTCCAGTGTTACAAGAGTTCCTGCAATGCTTGGATACTTTTTAAGTAACACTAATGTAGGTAGGACCCAAAAAATGTATTTGTGCCAGAAGGGAATGCCTGATTGCATTCTCTTCTGCTGCCTAAGAAATAACCAAAATGCTCTGTGCCAATGTCTTCTGTTGCAAGATAACAAATTTTAGAACCCAGTATCATCCTTCCACATCCTGTTGCACATTTTATTTGTGATTCTTATAAATCCAAATTTTCTTTTGAATTTGCAGTGTTGTTATTAGCAAAAATACTTATAATATTATAGAATATTAAGTGATTATATTTTTCCCTTTTCTGACATGTTCTGATTTGTCTTCAGAGACTAAAATGGATGATCATACAACCATTCTTGTTATTTCAGCCTTCATATGTGGAACTTCAGGAACTGTTTCCCTTTCTTCAAAATTATATTAATTTTTAGTGGTACTAACATAACCATTATTTCAGTGGTTATTTCAAAATCTTTATTATGTGTTTCCTTGCCTTTAAAATCTAAACAGCAACATTATTTATCAGATCTGTCATTCTGATATGCTATTTAATAGGCCCATTCAGTGAGTTCAAAGCAGAACTTGTGTTTTCAGGCTTAAATCCAACAGTATCCAGAAGATTACAAAGACCTCTCTGCAGAAGGTAACATTCAGTAGAAATTCCTTTTAGCCAGTCACATTGACTTTGTTTTGCTTTTGTTCTCCTACTGTGTGGTTTTTGTTTAGTTTTTTTTTTTTTTTGTTTTTTTGTTTTCTTTATTTTATTTTATCCATTTATAAAAGGAGAGTGAGTTCTCAGCTCTTTCTAAATAAAAGAAATTTATCCTAACATTAATTTATTTTACTGAGGAACTGTGTTTAGACATCAGTTAGTTCTTATTATTATGTAAAATTGTTGATTTTGAAGCAGATGAGGTAATTTATTAAAAAAGGCATTCCATTTATAAATTGACTGCACAATACGCTTTATTTAGTAAGTGAAATGGTTTATGTATTTGCCATTTTATTTTCCTGTCTTAGCATCAAATATTATAGAAAAATACTTTATAGCAACAAGATTTAGGGCTTAAGGGATTGCATATGTACGACATTACTCAGTCTAAAGGTTGGCCAAAGTAGATTTTAATGTTTTAAAATGTCTAATATATTTTTAAAAGGTGAAAAGAAAGTAAAAAATGTTGCATGACATATTTTTTTCTAGTTCAATAAATTGCTCTTTAAAACATTGTTTAAAACTCATCTAATTCCCTTGACTCCTAATTTTTTTGCTTTTCTGTCAGAATTCAATGACGTGAATAGGAAGCTCTTCTTTTTTTGGATCCATGAAATCTTTTCTCTATGATCCTTTTATGAAATCCTTAATAATTCAAAATTATGGCTATCCATTGTCTACAGAATACTGTTTTCATACATGATTGTCTTTGAGTATATGAAAGAAAGACTTTCAGAGAGAATATTGAGAATCTTAAGATCTTCGGTTTTCTGGTGCATTCGTTATCTTTTTATTTTGACCTGCAATGATTCAGTTATGGTTTTCTAGGCAAACCATGAAATTGTGTAATGTGAAAGTTGCTTAGAGAAAAACTCAATTTAATCATAATTATATGAACTACATCAAAATGTAGTCTGATGTAATCTCTGGTGTTTGTAAAGGCTACAACAAAGTGAATAGACAACAGAAGATGCTGGTTGGATTATAGTTGTGATAATTTAAATATCGTTAACAACAGTAGTCAATTACCATGTAATCAAGTGGTGCATTTCATCCAAACTGAAAAATTGCAAAGCTAGCACATTTCACTGTTTCTTGACTACTGAGCTCTCCGGGGGTCGACAAACTGATTGGTTTCCATGCGGCGCATAAATCATTGTTCTTGCTGTCAGTGAGTGTGAAGAATGAGCTGCAGGCCCCTGAAGTAAACGCTCCCTCTAAAACAATCAGTCTTATCCCATGAAATAGTAGGCTAAACCTTAAAGTAACTTGTTCTGCTATTAATTATTATGCCATTCAATTAATTATGAAATAATTTAAATGTCTGTTACTACTATCCTCTTTCTAGCTCCATCTGAAGTGGTTTTTTCATTTGATGTGGGAAATGGACCTAGTGATATCATAGTGCAATCACACAATTCCTTAAATGACAACCAATGGCATTACGTGAAGGCTGAACGAAATGTCAAAGAGGCTTCCTTACAAATAGATCAACTTCCTCAAGGTTCTCACAGTGCTCCACCTGATGGACATATTCGCCTGCAGCTCAACAGCCAGCTTTTTGTAGGTAAGTGCTCCACAGAATATTTCCTAGTTATCACCATAAAAACGTGAAAATGCTGGGGTGAGGAGGGGAAGAACAAGTGTTGGCAACCAGATCTTTTAAAAATACTTTGTGCGATGACATGAGAGACTTGGTGAAAAAATCTACAGAGATATTCACTATTTTGAGATTATAGATCTCAAAGTGCCTTGGCCAATAGTTACTCCAGGAGAGTATTTCAAATGAAGTTTATTTCTTTTGAGGTTTGTTTCAAGGACAATCCAAGGATCTAGATTTGCACTTCTTCAGAGGATGTAATTGGATGGAATTTACTGAAAGAAGTTGTGCCATTTTGTAACTTCAAGGAAATTTTGATGTGTCTCTTTAAACACAGCTTCTCAGGTTAAAGTATGACATAAAGGCATTTAGGTATAATGCTGTAAAAGTAGAAACTGAGTAAAAAGGAATTAATTAGTATATAGAAAGCTATATAGAGCTATGTGTTATATCCACAGTAGTGTTCTCAATATTGGGATATTATGAGCTAATAAGTTTATGGTGTAAATATCTGCTGTACAGTATAAACATTTAAAGTTGGCCCTACTTTTAAAAAGAGCTTTTTTTTTTTAATGTCTGCTCTGAAAAACTCATACTAAATTAATGTAAGTTTTATTTATTGTATGTTGGGGAGAAATACATTTAAGGGCAATATTGTTCTTAAACTGCAGCTGCAAAAAATGTGAATGCTTATGGAAAAAAAAATAAGGACGGAAGTCTTGTATGCTCTGATAAAAATTTGTACCTGTGCCTCAAAAGGTGTCAAGGGAAGAAGATGGAGACTAGACCAAACATTGAAGAATTTTATATTTTGATTAAAAGATGACATGAAATTGCAACTACCAGGTGGTTTTATTCCATTATAACTGAAAATAACAATATCATGTTACACCATGTAACACCAAGAATTATAGAAACTTTTAAACTGAAAAAACTTAAAACGAATGATCACATGGAAGCATTTATCTAAACAAGAGCTGCACATGTATGAGAATTATAGTTTACAGTCTCACACATTGTGGAATATTTTCTGTGTTTACTTTTTAAAAGAGAACAAAGGACAAGAAATGTCAATAAGTTGTAAAATAAGGACAAGAGAGATGATATGTTGGTTGCACACCTTGCTAAGCAACACAGATGAATAAAATGTTAGCTATCCTGTAATACACTTAAAATAAGGAACAGTGAAAAAGATTGAATCAACTACTCTCATTAGTTTTAGGATTGCCCTGTATTATTATCACCAATGCTTGGTAGTCAGGTATAATCTGGCAGGTATTCCTCTGCATAGAGAGGCGTTAACCTTCCTATTATCGAAGAATAAACAGCTTCCGAGACAAAGAATAACAGAACAGACACCAGTTGAGGGGTGTCGTAGAATCGTTAAGGTTTGGAATAAACCTCCAAGTTCACCAATGCTAACCTTTGAATGAATACGACCTTGTCAACTAAACCACAGCACTAAATGCCACATTCAGTTATTTCTTGAACATTTCCAGGAGTTGGGACTTCTCAAAATCCCTGAGCAGCCTGTTCCAGTGCTTAATCACTCTACAGGAATTCTCTCCCAAGTCCAACATGAACATGCCCTGGCACAATTTGATATTATGCTTTCTTGTCCTGTCACTGTTTGCCTGGGAGAAGAGACCAACCCCCATCTGACTACACCCTGCTTTCAGATAGCTGTAGAGAGTGATAAGGTCACCCACGAACCTCTTCTCCACGCCAAACAACCTCAGTTCCCTCAACTGCTTCTCACATGAATTACCCTTAATGTTTTTATCCACTCTGTTCCCTGTCTCCTGACATGCTTTAGCACCTCAGTGTCTTTCTTGTAGTGAGGGGCCCAGAACTGGACTCACCAGTTCCAAGTTCAGGGGGACAATCACTACCCTGGTCCTGCTTGCTACACTGTTGCTGATACAGGCCAGGATGCCTTCAGCCTTGGCCACCTGGGCACAGCTGTCTCATGTTCAGCTGCTGACTAGAAACGCCAGATCCTTTGGAAGCAGACAGCTTTCCAGTTGCTTTTCTCCAAGCCTACAGACTTGCATCTGGTTGTTCTGACCAAAGTGTAGGATTGTCAGAATTCTTATTTTTTGAACTTCACAAAACTGACCTCAGCCCGCCAGTCCAGCCTGTCCAGATCCCCTAGCAGATCCTTCCTACGTTTCAGCAGATCAACACTCCCACTCAGCATAGTATCATCTCCAAACTTACTGCAGATGCACACAATACCCTCATCCAAATCACCAATAAAGGTACTAGACAGATCTACTATTACAACACTGAGCCCTGGGAATTAGTCACCTAATCAGTGACTGGGCATCAGCTGAGTATAATTTCCTTCACTACCACTCTTGGAGCTTGGCCATCCCACCAGTTTTTAACAGAGTAGGATTCGCCTGTTCAAGCCATGAGCTGCCAGCTTCTCCAGAAAAATTTTAATGATACAGGTATCATCATCTGTACCATAAGATTTACAGACAGACACAGGTCAGTTTATTGGTCAGTAGCATACTGAAAGAATGAAGCTACACAGCTCCCTCTCCCTCTTCTCAATAGTGGCTTCAAAGGCTCTCTGTAATTACTTGACAAAACAGAAATCAGATGTACTTTTAAAGCTACATATAAATATTTTCACGTGAATAAGCTTGTGTCTTGAAAGTCGTGATATAATGTTCATAGGCTGCAACTATAAAAATGGTTTTACATATCAATTATTTTAAAGTTTTAAAAGTTCCTATAAATTTATTTTCAGGTGGAACAGCATCCAGGCAGAAGGGATTTTTGGGATGCATTCGTTCATTACGGTTGAATGGAATGGCCCTTGATCTGGAAGGGAGAGCAAAAATAACACCAGGAGTTGAACCAGGCTGTCCTGGACATTGTAGCAGCTATGGTAACCTGTGTCACAATGGTGGAAAATGTAGAGAGAAATACAGCGGATTCTCATGTGACTGCACTTTCTCAGCCTATTCTGGTCCATTCTGTAAGAAAGGCAAGCATGTCTTTTAGCTTTATCAGTTATTGAAAATAGGACCATACAGTCCTGATAAAGATCTTCACATCCCCTTAAAGCTATCTTTAATGCTTGAAAAATACTTGGTTTACATAATGTAAGTAAATATTCAGCTGAAGTTACTCAATGTCTGTAAGTTTTGCCAAACACCGTTCTTTCAAAGAAAACTTCAATATATACCATTTAAGCCAGAACCTTACTACCCGAAAGGATCAGCATTTTCATGCCACTTTTTTATTTGATAGTAAGGTAAACCCAGGAACTATATTTTTATGGTAAAGTATTTGGATTTCTGTCTGTCAACCAGCAATCTCGAAACTAAGCCTGATTTTGGAAAACAAACCAAAAAACAGAAGAACTTAAATCTACTTTTTGCTGTAAGAAGAAAGATCTTTGCAAACAGGACTAAGCCCATTTTCCTTGTTTTTTTAAAGTAGATCCTTGAGAAAGTTATCATACTAGTAGATAATCACAAGTCATCAAGTCTGAATTTCAAAAATGGAAGTTTATCTAGAAATTTTGATGTTTGCATATCATTCAGATTTGAAAAAAACCCTTGCTTTCTCCATGTATTAAATGCATTCTGCTAAGTACTAAGAAGCTTATATTCTATAACTCCATGTTCCTCTAAATTAGCACAAAATATGCCCTGTCATCATTGCCATCACAAAGGGGAGGAACCAATCTGAAGACCTGTATCTAGACCTGCAGGTCTAATATAACTGTATGAGGAGCAATGTTTTCTCCTCTGCATCAGAAGAGACTAATGGTCACACAGTAACATTCAGCAAGGCAAAGTAGCTTCTGCTGCTAAAAGCATGGGATGACCTAAATAATAACTTTCAGTCAGCTTTTGTCAAATATTCGGCCAGATCACAGAAATGTCAAGAAATTTTGCCTAAGTGTGAAAGCTGTGATCCAAAACACTAAGACAATTGCTTTTAGCAGAACACAGCTATGCAAAATCCCAGAATTACAGAAGCCCTGTATAAGTGATTCATCCATAAGAACATAAGTTAGTTTCTGATTTTCATTTTTTTTTCTTCCACCTGACCAGTCTCTTCTACACAGAGGTATTTCAGGCCAAATCTAATCTATATGTTAGGATTCAAATTGCTGCACCCACTTCTTTGTAGGAGCAGTATATATACAAGACAGAATATTTTGTGCTTAAGGACTAGGATAATCAATAAAAAATAACCTAGAAAAAATGCACTTCTTCATGAAAAAGATATTTAAGACACACACCTAAATAAGCTTTTGCCCTGGACCAGGTTGTCTCTTATATTTCTCTGTAGTTCTAAATGCTAGTTTCATTTATATTTACTATTTGGCTTCATCACAATAGTCCAGAATACATTTTATTTTCTTCTGTGGTGTGGCAGAAGGGAAAAACAAACAAACAGAAAGATCTCTAGTGTTATTTTGCATTGTATTTAAATATTGATTTACTCTTTGTTTCAGAGATCTCTGCCTATTTTTGGACTGGCACTTCCGTGACATACAACTTTCAGGAATACTACACATTAGCTAAAAATTCCAGTTCTCATGCTTCTTCTTTCTATGCTGACATGACACTGACCAAGGAAGCAATTACATTTGCCTTTCGAACAACACGGACACCAAGCTTACTGCTCTATGTCAGCTCCTTCTACAAGGAGTACCTCTCGGTCATTCTCACCAGGAATGGTGAGTTTTCAGACTGGATGCCTGGAAACACTAATGAATATCATAAATGTCAGTGCATATTCTCTCTGATTTCCAGACCTGAATCACGAACTGCATATTGTCCCGTTGTTTCTTTAGACTGTTATCTTTGTTTTTCAGCTGCATCAAGAAATTCTTTCCACATGAAAAACTCTCCTCCTACTGTACTTTGAACTTTCACTACTGGTTTCTTATTATGTTGCCAAAAATGTTTATTTTTGAAAGTCCTTTAGAAATTTTTGGGTTTTAAAGTTTGGAAATGAAAATTAAAATTTATCTGAGCTGTGTTCTACCCATGAGGCCTATTAATTGCCATCCTCAAATGAAATATTAAATAAAATACTTTTGAAAGTGCATTATCCGTTTCTCAAATTAATAATTCCCAAAGGTCATGTCATTAAATTGATTTCATAAGCTACTTATTTACCTATGAAAATATGTATACATATACATACCTTTTACAGTACATGTAACATTATTGATGTTTCTACTTAAACTGAACATTAATTATTAGGTGGATCTTTCTTTTCAATACTTTCATCTAGATCTAGCTTGGCTTTGGTTTGTTTGTTTGTTTTTTTTTTTATTAAAAAACCCCACAGACAGTGTTAAATCTTCAGGTTTATGAACAACATAAAGACTTTACAGTCACAGTGGTTCTGTGCTCAAGGAAGGTTCTGTGCTTTCCTAGATACATACATGGATATAGAACAGCAGTATTATCCTCCCTGTCATGTGACATGGAACACGTGATGCTCATGACTGTCCTGGGTGTGACATGAGCCTTTATTTCTGGAGCATGAGTCGAAAGTTGAGGTCCACCTGCAGCTGAGAAGGAATTTCTCACCAGGAAACTACATTGCCTCTGTGTTCTCCTCTGAGTCTTTGGGTGGTTATTTGTGTACAGATGGAATTCTGGGAGTAAACAATAATGAATGGAAAGTGATGTAGGAGTTAGTACCCTGCATTCTATTTAATTTTCAAAAGGTCAGAGGTTTACAGGACTGGACAAGGAAAACATAGTTCAAGAATCATGAGTTATATCTGATAAGTCATAATTATGACAGCTGCCAGACTGAGTCTTTCTCAGATGAATTTTTAAAAATATTCATACAATTTTGGCCCAAATTTTAACTGAATAATCAAAATTGAGACAGCTTATGACTATTTTTGCCACTATATCTTGTTTCTGACATTGCTATTACTCATTCTGTTGCCTTTAATTTCTCACTTATATCCGTTTCTCATAGCTAAGTCCTTAACAAATCAAGAATTTGTTTTCCCCTTGAAATATCCCTGTGAAGTAGTATGATCTATACAGCTTATAGTGTATGTAGTGAATTCTACCTTTCTCTCTTTATCCCTGCAGGAAGTTTACAGGTTAGGTACAAGCTAGATAGCCATCAAGATCCTGATGTCTTCAGCATCAGTTTCAAAAGCATGGCTGATGGACAACTACAACACGTGAAGATTATTAGAGAGGAGGAAACACTCTTTGTAGAGGTAATTCTGTTTGGGGAGGGGGGGGAGGTGAATTACCATAAAAAAGTAGACAAGCAAAATTAAGTAAATACTTGCAACAAGGCAATTACCCCCAAATAAAATGTGCCTTAATATCTCAAGTAATCAAAGCAAAGTTAACACTTTCATGATGCACAATCAAAATTAATGTTAGCCAGTCTCTTTGATGTTAATTTTGTTTATTTCAAAAGGTCAATATCACCTCATAATTTTATATGAAAATGCAGTTAATTGTTTGATGGTTAAATTTTCAAAAATCAGTAAATGTGAATGACTGCTGTTTTTAATTTAAATTATGCATTAAACTACAGTACAAATATATTACCACCCAGATAATAATTTGAGTCTATTTTTATAACTTTCTTTGGTCTCTTGTACATCATCAAAGGAATGTAGCTATTAAGGAGGATATTCTGGGGGGCTTTTTTGGAAATTTCATGATAAAATAGAAACATTTATTTTTTAATGGTTGATACTAACATGCAGAAAGTCTTTTTTTTAATTTTAAATTCAAAATACCTGTCTGTTACAGTTTAGCATTTTGAGGCTAGAACTTGGTTTTGTAATGGTACTTGACTTGAAGTTGTTCTAGAGGTACCCTAAGAGTATTTCTGATATAAATATCTTTATGAGGTTAAATATTGAGTGCCTTTTTAAAATGAAAAGAGACTTTTTCATATTCTTTAAGGTTTGCTATTTTTATTCATCTTAGAGGTGAAAAAGAAGGAATCAGCCAAATCAATAAGAAAAATAGAAGCTTATTAAATGGGTTGCTTAAGA
This sequence comes from Aegithalos caudatus, assembly GCA_013389925.1. Lineage (NCBI taxonomy): Eukaryota > Metazoa > Chordata > Aves > Passeriformes > Aegithalidae > Aegithalos > Aegithalos caudatus. Next base: position 11,073 of record WEIU01020953.1, read on the forward strand.
ATATCAGTTATAATCAGTGATCTGAGGAAGCTGATATCTATTTTCTGATGAGTTTTTACGCTATAAATAACAAATTCTTCCCTCAGACCCTTTTTTTTTAGCCTTGATCTTACCTGCTTTTTTGAAAATACTGACTGCTATCTCTTCCATTTTTCTACTTTGTTCTTCACTCTATCATTCTATAGGTTAACCAGAAAGAAAGAATGAAATTTATTCTGTCTTCAGGCACAGAATTCAATGCAATCAAGTCTCTCACTCTTGGCAAGATTTTAGGTAAGTGGAACACCGCAGCGTTTTCTAAAACTGCAGGGTTTTCTGAAACATGGATCAAAATGTCATCATGGGGCATGAAAAATAATAATACAAATGCCATTGAAAAACATTTGTTGTTGTGGATTTACTTAGACACAGAGTCACAATCAAGGTAGAAACTTCAGTCTTGTTGAAATACAGATATAATCACAAATAAGTGCGTCCTGAAAAAATGATCAAGTGGGTTCCATTAAAAATAATTACACTTCTCTCTCATTTTGCAATCAAGCATTAAGAAATGCAACTTTGTTTTCTATTCTGGAGAAAAAAACCAAATCAAATTAAAATAATACACAAAGATGATACAATACTATTAATCATATATCTTACTTGAAAAGCTTCCTGTGATTAGATTTTGATGCAAACAGTGAAGAATATGTCAGTCAAATCATTGTTGAAAATTCTTTGTCTCATGATGATTCTTCATAGTATGTCTGTTTCTCTGCAATAATGAGCAAAATGAAATTTACCTGTCTACAATAATCTTTTTTATGTTCTCAAAAGAAAATAGCAATAACTTATACTAAAATTCTCAAAACCTTGTTATTTTCCTACCTTTCACATTGGTGAAACCCAATGATTGAAGAAGATTTGGTGCTGGTGCAAATTTAAAGGATATTTCTCTTCCTTCTAAAATAATTTCATAAAATCGTAGAATGTTTGGGGTTTACAATTGTTCAGTTTAAAGCCATTCCCCCCCATCCTATTACAACATGCACATTTCAAATGTCACTTTAGTTTTCTTGTAGCCTACTCTAGGTACTGAAACGCTGCTATAAAATCACCTTGGGAGACTTCTCTTTTCCAGGCTTGAAAATCCCCAATTCTCTCAGTCTTTACAGGAGAGCTGCTCCATTACTTTGATCACCTTCACAGTCCTTCTCTAGACTTGCCCTAGCAAGTCCATGCCTTTCCTGGGCTGGAGACCCCAGAACTGGATAAAGTGGGTCTCACCAGAGCAGACAAGAACTGCAGAGTCACCTCCATTGCTCTGCTGGTCTCAGTGTTTTGGATGCAGCCCAGAGTCATGGAATGGCCTGGATTGGAAGGGACCTTGAAGATCACCTTGTTCCAACCATGCTATGATAAGCAGGAACACCTTCCACTAGACCAGGCTTCTCAGAGCTGCATCCAACCTGGCCCTGAACAGCCCCTGAACAGTCCCAGAACACAAATAGCTTTTGGGCTGCAAGTGCACATTGCTGGCCCATGTTGTGCTTCTTGTCTACCAATGCCCCCAAGTCCTTCTCCTCAAGGCTGCTCTCAGTCCATTCACCCCCCAAATCTGTATTGATATTGTGTTGCCCAGATCCAGATGCATAACTTTGAATTTGCCATTGTTGAATTTCATGAGATTTACTTGATCCCAGTCCTTGAGCCTTTCAGTGTCCCTCTGGATGGCATTCCATCTCCCAGGTGTGTCAGCTGGACCTTCAGTTTAGCATCATCCACAGATTTCCTTCAGATGCACTCAACCCTACTCTTGGTGTCATTAGAGAAGATTTTGAACAGAAATGGTATCAGTGTAGACCTTAGAGGAGCACCACCTGTCACAAGTCCCTATTTAGACATTAAGCTGTTGCATGCAAATATTTGGATAAGGAGATCCAAATAATTCTTTATTTGTCAAATAGGCAGTTGTTGTTGTCAATTATGATAGTGTTATGTAGAAAAGATAGAGGAATAATTTTAAATATATAATAAAATGCATATACTGATAGTTATTTTTATGAGAACAATTACTAAACACTAAATAGCTTTAAATTCATTAAAGAAACTTAGAAACTATGTTTATAGACCATAAAAAATCTGCAGTATTGTTTAGTTATCATTAGGAGAATCTAGTGTAGCTAATTTGTTTTCTTACTGAAAAACTAGGGTAAGTACCTCTAACACAAACAGAAATCTATACTTTTGAAATATAGATTTTATATATAAAACTCACACTCCAGAAAGGAATTGTATGTGGATATGCACAAAAAATGGAAAAGGGAATGATCACATAAGCATAACTTTAAAGAAATATTAGCTGAAATATAAACTACTACAAGAAAACTTTTACAAATATTTCCAAACTTCACAATTTGATGATAAAATTGAATCAGGAATGTATAATACTTTGAAGTGTCGTAGTTTATTGCAGTCATGATCACATAAAGTTAATACCACAGTGACCACTACAGAATAAAAGCTTATTTTATCTTTGTTATAAAATGTCATATCAAAACTTATATCAATTTACTTAAAAATGCACTCAATTAAATCTATGGAAATGTGCATTTTTAGACAAATAGTCTATTTGTCTTTTGATTAAGACCAATATTGTCTGTACGACCAAAGAGCCGTACAGTTTCAAAAATTCAGAGGTGGGATTTTCTTCAGTTGATGATGACTTTGCAATGACACAGCAGTGCAAAGCACAGAATTACAATGACATCTGGAGCACTCAGCCCAATTTGTCTCAGAATCTGTCCTGAAGAAAACATATGTTTCTCCCCCTTTCAAAGGAGAGTTACTGTTTCTTTTAGAAATCTGATTGCTTTTGGCTCTGACTCCTGTGAAGTCCTATCTAGAGATTGAAGAATACTTCACAAAAGGCAGAGGAAAAAAGTGACAAGTGTTTGCTGCAGTGAGGAGGTCTAAATATAAAGAGTTAAAAAAATATGAAATCATATATTTCTTGCATTGGAAAATGTTGTTCAGGAAAACCACAGAATGAAGCTTTTTTTTTTTTTTTATAATTATCTTCAATTGAAGAAGTACTTTTCTGAGCTCTTCTGGATTTGAACATGACTCAGTTTTTTATCTTCAAACAAAACTTGTGTAGAATGTACTGCTCCAGCTGGATCCCTGTAAGTCTATGGGACCTATTTAAGCAAGAGTACTCAAAAAGCTGGCTGATGTCACTGCCAGACCTCTCTCAGTGGTTTTTGAATGATGGAATCTATGCAAGCTCCAGTTGACTGGAAGCTTGCTGATAGTGTCCTGGGTTTCAATAAGGGTAAGAAGAAGTCAGTCTCATTTCAGTGTCTGGTATAATTATGGGGAAGATTATTCTAGAAGGCATTGAAAAATAGCTGAAGGACAATGCAGTTATTTGTCACAGCCAGTACAGGTCCATGAGAGGAAACTCTTACCTATCAAACCAAATTTCCTTTTATGACACCATAACCAACCCCGTTGATCAAGGGAAGACAGTTGATGTAATCTTTTCCAGGACGTCTTTGAAGCTGTCTCTCACAGAATCCTTCTGGACAAAATGTCCAGCCCAGGGCTGGATAAACACATCCTGTGATGGGATGAACAGGTGACTCACAGGACAGGCACAAAGGGTTGTAGTGAATGAATGTGGGGACATCAGACCAGGCACCTTTTGCTGGTAGGGTTCTTCAGGGCCCTGTCCTCAGCCCTGTGCTCTTCAACATCTTCATAAATGACTGGGATGCGGAACTCAAAGGTATGGTAAGTTTGACAATGATACTAAATTTAGAGGAACTATTGACTCCCTTGAAGGCAGGAAGATCCTGCAGAGAGATAGCAACAAATTAGAGGGCTGGACAGTTGCCAGCTCTATGAAGTTTAACAAAGACAAGTTCTAGAGTCTGTAACTGGATGTAAGGACAAAATGGGGAATGAGAGGTTGGAAAGAAGCACTGCAGAAAGGGACCTGGGTGTGCTGGTCAATGATGTGTTGAACTTGTGAGTGTCTTTGAGTGCCACTTTCAGTCAGGAAAATTTTACTTCAGTGGGAAAGTGGATGATGGCGGTCTTCTCTAAGCCCTTTCATTTTTATCATCAAGACTGCCTGATCCAATATAAAGATTTACTTTATCCTAGCAATATTTTCTAGTTAAAGAGTCAAGTGAAATCAAAGGATGTGAGATATTTCCTTTCCTATTGTACATATATGCAGTTTAATAAATGATTCATATTGGAACTAAAAGATAACAGAAACCAATCTCCTCTTGAGGTTTTCAGTCTGACTCATATTTAGAGGTATATATTTTTACCACAAGGGGTTTGTGAAAATGTTTTCTTGCCACTTCTCTGCTAATCTTTTTCTTAAAACATCACATCCTAGCAGATCCTTCAGTGCATAGAGTTAGATATTGAAAACAGCTGCAAAGAAAGCAGAGACAGTGTTACAGCCAATATCTTATGCAATCCATCAGTGTAGGTGAGGAGAGTTTTGACTGACATCCATCTATCTAGTAGTCTATCATCACTGCAACAAGCAGAGATTAGTGGAGAAAAATGCTGCTCTGCTATTTTGCAACATTCTACCTGAACACATTATCCCATTTTTTGCTATTAATCTAAATTTTCTTGAAGAATGCACCCTAAAACTTGAAGTTATTATGGTAGTTATTGTAAAGATCACAAGTTCATTTGTGGGTTCCAGGATGTGTTGGAAGTGAAAATAAATGAGGTGAAATTCCCGTTTTATTTACAAATTTGTTTCCTTTATGAGTTCTCCGTTTATAACTAGTACTTCCAGAATTTTAGTTTGAATTAGAACTGTCAGAGTAAACAAACTGTTTGTTTTCCTTAGCAAAAGTGGTGCATTTCTGAGCATTACCTGGTGAATTAACAGAGTTCTAACATGTACATGACTTGTCACATGTTTTCAGAAAGGCAACTTAAAAGAAAAAGTGAGGAGGTATCTTCTTCTTTATTTTTCCTCCCTCTTTGTAGTACCAATAATAGTATCATATTTTAAAATGTATAGTAAATTGGAACACTCATTAATTTTTTAAAATTTCACAGAAGATATCTTGATGGATTTCCAGGATCTCAGGATCTGAGATCTTCAGGGTTTTTGTTTTGACAGATTTTAATGGACTAGATATGTATCTATGGAATAAATATGCTCCAAAAATGTTTATTTATGAGAAGAAATCTAATAAAATGCATTTTTATGGAATTCATTCTTTAGCTTACCTTTTAGTAGAAATGAAAAATAGTTACGTTTTAATTTAAATACTTTATTTACAATAGAAACTTTTTGCTTTGGAACTTGCTATTGGAATTTAAAAGTATTTCCCTCAGCAGAATAGCAACTGTCATCTGTTAAAAAAAAAAAAAAGGGGGGGGGGGGTTGACTGTATCTGACTGTCTTTTAAATAAAGTCAGACAAGAAAGGGATTCAGTGAATCTACATATTTTGCTGCAATTCAAATATACTCAGAGGAACACAGGTTAATTATTCATTTATTCTTCTGACACTTTATTTTGTACATTTGCACTATGATTAATTGTGTTCTGTTCCTTTTGATTAACAGAAAACAGCGATGTAGATGAGGAGACTATGAAGGCAAACTCTCAGGGGTTTGTTGGCTGTCTATCTTCAGTGCAGTTCAACCACATTGCTCCTTTGAAAGCTGCACTGCACCGAAGCAGCTCAGCCCCTGTCATTGTAAAAGGGCGTTTCACTGAATCCAACTGTGGAACTTTAACTGGAGCTGACTCAACATCAAGTGAAACAACCCATTC
>WEIU01020956.1:0-12984 GCA_013389925.1 Aegithalos caudatus
CCCAGACCAGCGGCCGGAATAAACCATATTATGCTGATTAAAATTATTAGAATATGAAAACAAAAATTAGTGTGCTTGATCAGAAATAATTTTGCATTTTGATGTCTTGGATTTGTATCATGTCAAATAACTGTTGAAAGTGTTAACTGTTAAATTTTTTTGAGAACATGAACTTGATGAGAAAAGCAAGATACATTTAAACATATTGAAAGGAAAAAAAAAACTGTAGAGGTTTAAATTTTTGAATATCGTGGACAGACTGTAATAAAGTCTAAGGTTACCACATAGGAGGACAAGAGGAAGACAAACACTTTATTTGTGTTACCATAATACTGTTGACTGCAATGCTATCATCTTTCCTTCCTATGTGAGAAAATTGATCAGTATAGTAATTCAGTATGAGAAAATCTCAGTCAAGAGAATTCTTGATCTTTTATCACCCTTTCACTCACTCTTCTAGCTGTCATTAGTGTGCATTGTCCCACTGAGACTCAGAAAGAGAAAAAACCCCTGGTAGCATTTGCTAGTGAATTGCCTGGCAAGCTAAGTTAAAGACTCCATATTGCCATCAATGTCTGCATCAGGCCATGAAGTGCACTACATCTCATCCCATTATGAAACACAGACCCAAATTTATGTATTTATTACCACATATAGAAGAAAAAAACCACAACAAATTCCACAACAGATGGTCCTCTAATAGCCAACCAAAGGAAAAACCCAGAGACATACTTCTGTTTTTCACAATACATTTATGGTTTAGAATGTTTTATATTTTACATCTGTTCAACCACTGGCATGCATCTAAAATTTGCTCTTGCATCACAGATAGTACAGTAGAGCATCTAATTACAAAGTAATTATCAAAGTAATTGTTAACATGCCACAAATCCTTGTTAAGTAAGTGGCTTATATGACAATGGTGATTACACATTTATCACCTATATATTGATATTGATCAGAGACAGGTTTGTTTCACATAAGAAAATGTGTACTGTTTTAGACAACTGAGAGCCAAATTTAGAACTCTTATCTACACAAATTTAGAAAAGTAGCCATAATGTCTATTATATATTCCAGATCAAAATTGAAATAAATCTTTTCACAGAGTTTTCAACAATACAGCAACATTAAGTTGTGGGACTTGTTTGTTTGTTTTGGCTTGTTGGTGGTGGTTTTTAATCCCATATCGAAAGTCCACTAAGATGGTCACTTAAAGACTATGCATTCTTTTGCCTAAATTTACTGTATCAAAATAGCAGGAATGTACTGAGTGAAAGTTTTTGTCCATATTTAAACTAATTATTTTCTTTTCTAGAAATTCTGGTTTTTTGGGTGCATTGTTGCAAATATACGTATGCATTATAGATTATCACCCAGCATACGTACATTTCAAATACTACCAAAGTCTGCAATAAGCTTATATACTACTTATTCTGATCTATTTTGGAAGAGCTAAAACTATCTTGGCATTATTTTCTACAAAACTTTGAACCTGGTATAAGCTAAGAAATAAATGTAAGAATACATCTTATTTAGCTATCACATAACAATGGAATTGAACAGGGGCAAAAAAGTTGAAATAAATACTCTGTCCATGCACAAAATTGCAGCATGCAAGTACTGGTGTCAAGTATTTGGAAAACCACAACTGAAAAGCCTGAAACAGTTGCTATTGGCCATTATAAAGTGTTCAAAAATCTTGCTTTCAATTTCCAAACTTTTGCCAAAGGTGACAGGCTACAGCAGGTAATGAGCCATTCCTACTGAATTAATAGCTAAAGAAGATTTCCACATTTCTGACACCAGTTCAGAGTTCATTACCTCACACACTTTTGTTAGATGCCAGGAATTTATGGGATGCCAGACCGGATTTTTGAGCCTCGCTACCTCTGAAAGAGATTATACCAGACAAGTGTAAGCATTAAATGCAATACCATCAATGAATGAACCAATTACCCATGTTTAAGTCCTAAGCTTCAGTTTTTCATAGAATCTCTCCAGATTTCCAAACCTCATTGAGAACATGTTGCAAATGCAACAGATCCATTTTTTCACCTGAGGAAACACAATAACAATAGTACACCGAATATATATATGGTGAACATATAAGAAATTTATGAATGTATCTAATGTTGCACAATATATCTGCCTTATTCACTTGTTAGTCGGGGAAGTACAGCAGCTTAGAAGGCAAAAGAGATTGTGAAAGGTCTCTTTCCTTCCTTGCTTCTGGATTCTCCCAAATTCATTAAACTTAACTGCTGCTCTGGGAGCACAATACTGATCAAATTACTCCATGCAGCATTTGCTTTGCATCCTCTGTCAATCTGGATTAAAATCCTGGTCACTCGAGTTAATTTTTCATTTAATTAATTAAAAAATGCTGGTCAAGTTGTGAGAAAAATATTGATATAAATTGCATATTGGGGAGGAATCATATACAAAATTTCCTCTTCAGTGCTTGATTCTATTTTTGAAAAGTATATGTGTAAACTAATTTGTCTTCTTCACTTTGCAGCTCAGTCTCCATCGTGTTTTATGTTGTTCCTGTATTTATATAGAAATGGAAATACCATGGTGTCCTTTAGCAGAAAAAGCGGTTAGTTCAAACACTTATAAAACTCTAATTGTATTTTCCTCCCTAGTGACTACTGGCAAGACAGGGAAAAGAGAAAGGTCTGTTTGGTGCTCAATGGTTTTCTTAAAATGTATTTACAGGTCCCACAATGCAAGAAAAAATTAAACACTAGAGGAAATATTGCCAGCCTCAAGCATTTAAGAAATCAAACCAGATCCCCTGGTTCCGAAAATCAAAAATTCAGCCTACAGAAATAATAAATGTGGTATACACTTGTAAAGAAGTAGAGAGGTAGAAACCTTTTAGTTCCAAATGCATGTTCCTCATAACATTAAAAAATCAAAACTCAAAGAAAAATATCAATTTTCTTAACAGCTTAAAAAATTGTGAGTCAGCAGACAAATTCTATGCCTTATGAAAGTTTTTTGCTTTTCCTAGTTATCATATTAACGATTTCACTATCTCTAGGAAGAATCCTCATCTTTTCTACCTGGGAATGATGGAAGAATCCTGTTGTTTTCTTCTCCTCATCTATTGCACTTTTGCAAAATAAAAGACCTCAAAATGAAAAATCAGTTATGAGTTTCATGGTGCTAAGCCTATTTTTAGGTAAACATATGTATATCTATACGTGTATGTATATATTGATTTTCACAGTCTTGTCCAAGTATCACAAAGACAATACAGTGATGTTATGACAGAAATTATAGTAATTGAACTTGAACTCCTATTATCTAGTTCTTATTTACTGCTTATTTTAAAGAATATAAACCCACATTTTAAAGATTAACTGCTTAATTAAGACAGTGAATATTTTAAAGCATCTGTTTCCACAGATGTCTAATGTTTGATGCCATTTCAATTCTCCAGCCATCCAGATCAGTAGTCATCCAACTTTAGAAAATAGTATTCTATCTGTATATTACAGTGCATTAAAAGTTTGTTTTCTCAAGACAACTCAGTTTGCCTAAGTCCTATGGGGACTGGTGTCCTGTAGATACCTTGAAGGACTCAAATATACTATCAATATATTGAAGAAGGCAAAATAAACTTTCATCCATGTTTGAAAATATTGTTATTTGAATATTGTAATTCAAGCAAAAATAACAGAAAGGGATATGTTAGCTAATTAACACCTATTTGAAGTGGCATTCATGATTATTTACATTAAGTTCTGGAAAAAAAAATGTGTATGGATGATACCCATATTTAATACATTACCTAGACCTTATAACTAATTACAAAACCAATTTCAAGGTAAACCTAGACTTAAAATTAGCTCGAGCTGGAATTTTATATTCTAAATTTTACTCTTAAATAAGTATTGTGGAAGTTTTGGGAGACAGCACGCTTCAAAAGTTGAAACCAGAGACCATTACCTAACTACTATAACTGATAAGAAGTAGCCCCACAATAAAAGATGGATAAAATGGGGGGAAGAGGTATTGAAATATTGTCTGAACCTATTGTTAAGGATATTCAATAAACACAAGCAAACATTCTCTTGAATAATAAACAGGAAATAAATTAAAAAGACAGCAGTAGGACCTAGGGTTTTAAAAAAAGTATGTTGAATTCTGCTGGTTATTGTCAATACCCAATTATGTTTTGATTCTTTTACTACCAGATTTTTATTCAAGTATCTTGGAAGAGGAAAATATTTGTTTCCTTTAAAAAAAAAAAAAAAAAAGGCAAAACATAAAATAAAGATTTCATATTCTTTATATACCCAGCTTCTTAATAGTTAAGATTTATGCATAGTTTTGTGTATATCTTCCATAAACCAGATAAATCCATGTATTAATTCCTCATTTTTGTTAGATTTCTAAAGTTCTAAACCATTTCACATGAAAGGATCCTGCACGCTTTTCCTTAAATGTAGTTACTATAAGAATGAATGTGTTCTACATTATTACCCTGGCTGACAAGAGTGTGATTTCAATTTTATACTAGATATAAATCCTAAATAAGGAAATTAGCTAAAAAAAGAGAAAAAAATCTGAAATTAATTTAACAACAATACGGTTTTCTTCGTACAACCAAGAAAGAATATTGGTGGTGTTACAAATAAATATATAGTGGCCTTGGGCATAATCCCAATAGCAAAAACCTCTTACTTTTATGTAATGGCAATATCTGGGGTGTGAAGGTATCCCACCTGAGTACTAGGGAATATGACATTATAAAACAATTTGGTTATAGTGAGGGTTCCAGACACTAGGGCTAGAGTAGGCATGCCAACGGGATCATGCTGGACATAGTATTGCTGCCCCCAAACCCTTCTAAACTGGAACAGCAATAGTGATGTGTACCTTGGGCACAGCACCAAGACATCTTTATGGTTAGAGTTCAGAGAGCCAGAAGTCCCGCTGTTGCTGGATACTGGGGCTGTAAAATGGTGTCATTTCAGGGCACAAGCGTAGCTGACTCTACACCTTTCTAATGACGGCTACCCGTGGAGACTGGAAACTCATCTGCAGTACCAAAATCCCATTAGGATTAGGATTAGGGTTGGGGTTCAGAGAATCACAGAGCCTACAGTTCCAGGGATATTGGTTCTGGAAAAGGCATGCCAACAGGATCACAACAGGGTCCCAACATGGCTGCCTCAACATTATTCCAATCCAGGCCATCCTAGGTGATGGGAAAATCAGGTGCAGCACCAAAATGCTATTCTGTTTTACAACAGGTTCAGAGACCCAGAAAGTTTACAGCTGTGGGACACTGGGGGTGGGAAAAGCACTCCAAGGGGATCATGGCAAGACACCAACTATGCACTCACATTTTTCCAGTCTGGGACACCCACTGATGTGGGGCCTCAACTGCAGCATCATAGTTCCATTAGGGTTAGAGTTAGGCTTCAAAAAGCCAGATAAACTAGACCTCTAGGGACAGTGGGACTAGAATAGCTATGCCAAGTAGATAATATTTAAGGTTTAAGGTTATTAGGGCTTTCTTGTATGAACTATTTTGCCTACTCTTGAGAATATTTCCTACTAAAGCATTTTTGCTCACAACAGCTAAATATCTGATATTTTTACTATTAAGGGTCTTCAAGAATGATGTGTTACCAACTGAGACAAAGACCTCTGGTAATGATGCAGCTGAAATTCACACAGCAGTAAAAAATCTGTGTGACCTCCCAGAGCAGTGATCCACACTCACTGCAACAACCATGCTGAAGAGATATTTTACTAGAACTAGAAAGGGTTTCACTTTTCTAAATCTAGAGATGACATAGCCTCTCTCCTCTGCAGAAAGACATTTTGATCATGACTGCCTTGCTGAAATATCTAATGTTCAATAGTACTCAACTTCTTAATATTATCTCTTCTTTTCATGCAGGATGGCATTGGCAATATCTTTAGAAATATTTTTTTATGTTTATTTCCAATAGAAAATTGATAGCAGGGAAAAAAAAAAAAATTCAGTACCATAATTAGAAAGAAAAATCCATAAGTTATTACTATGTTTTCAAGAATCCATAGATCATTTTTTTTTCTGTGATTCAAGAGAAGTATGAAATATCATAGAAATATGTATAGGTAGCAGAAGATTCAGTATATTTCACTGATATTTTCAAATGAACCCCCAACTTCTAATTTTCTTTAGTCTATTACCCTTTGGTCTCAACATTCCATAAATTGTATCTTTCCCATCTTGTATGTATTTCTGCAAAGCCAAGAAAGGGTACTACTAAAAATCTATGGGTTATCTGATTACAGGCTTTACAAATATAACAGTATATATTTTTACATTAGACTACAACATACTGCACTTCAATGATACATTCCTCTTAACTAAGAATCATCATTTGAATGTTACAGTGGGAAACTAAGGGTTGTTTTTCAAAGACAAACACATGAGAATGCACTGTAACTCAGGGATATAGCATATGCAGTAAACCATACTGTTGTTACAGCAGCACTTCAAACACATATTGCTCATGAAGTGTATTCAACTCACTTTGGATATTGCATGTATTGTAATCTGTGAATAAACCCCAAATAAGACAATCTTTATTTGAGTATTGAATTTGGTCCTAGGTCAATAGCAAAATCAATAATAAAATTTATATGCCAATCCATTAATTGCCAGTCTGAAATAGTCAGTTAAAAACCACAACAATCCTTTGGTCTTGAAATTACAGATGCTCATCTTTCCTTTTCATAAATTGAGTCAAATGAATTTTTCTTTCTGATTTAATAAATGTATAATGCATTCAAATATGTGGCTTAAAAGTAGTTTAAGAGCTTTCAGCAGGACATTTTTACGTCATTTCAGTACACGTGGAAACAAAATATATGAAGCCTATCTTGTCTCTTTTTATCCATCCTTATGTCTTAGGTTAGATTTCATACTTTTTATACTACTTAATATACCTTTTTATATACCTTCTTAATGAAATGTGTGTGTTCTAAGTTGACATTAATGAATATTCATTGTAACTATATATTTAGACTTTCTTCTCTGGACCTGATGAAAATCTGCACCCTGTAAATTTCAGATGTATGAAATTTGAGTCAAATAGGTTTTTACAAAGCTAAACAAGGTTTTTAAGAGCTACAACAAAGATATTTTATCAGCAAATGTAAACCATTTACTTCTGAATATAGTACTATGCACCAGCAAAGATATTTTCAGATTTAAAATATAAAGAAAGCAAAAAGAAAATTTATTTTTATGTTGCCCTTACAAAGATCTCATGGATATAGTAATTAGAAAAGTTGAAAATTGCCCATCCATTCCATATGCCTTTTTTTAACTAACTTCAGAATTTTTTATTGCTACCCATCAATTCTAAGTGCCCTCCAATTAAGAACAATGATTACTGTAAAATCTGTAGCAGGGTTTGTACTCATCCATCCGCCACACCACAGTATATTTCTGTCTCACAGTCCACAAGACAGAGACTTAACTTGAGTTCTGGTGAGTGATAGGGACTATTTGAAAATATTGCCAAGGAAAAAAAAGTCTGTTCTATAGTGAGCAGTTCACACGATGGATTACATGTTATTTTAAATTTGCATTACATATTAGGAAAGATCAATGGTAAAGGAACAGTATGGAAGCATAAAATTAGTCAGATAATACAAAATATCCCTTGTTGTCTGTACTAATGTATAAGAAAACTGTCTTCCATTTTATTCTGAATATGTGTTAAGGAAACACATAATCTCATATACTTTTCCTCTGCTTAATCAGATGATAGTTGATTAAACTCAGTCTCTTGAAAGAGTAGAAGACAGACACAATACTGAAATAAAGCACAGAATCTCAAAATAATTATTCTAAACTTGAAATTTTAAGTTCATCTTTTATCTGTGTTCAGGAAAACTTTGGTGTGGGATTATTCAGGAGCCACTCTGGCAGTCACACCCACATCACATGTACTAGAGCCACAGGGTCCCTGGAGTACCCCTGACAAGTTTACAGGGAGCTGTCAAACACACTGAACCCAGATATTAACTAAGAATTTTCCAACTTCAGTTGGAAATATACTAATGTTTCTTCATTTGTTTTTTTCACTAGCCCTGTGGGTTTTGTTGAACATGATATGCAGGAAAATAACACAGTCGAGATGAGAGAAGGGTTAGTAATTAATAAACTTGAAATATTGAAAAATGTACTTTCAAAACTACTAGTCAAAACTACACAGTTTATTCATGGGAACATTTTGCAGTTTCACATTAAATTAATGAATCAGAGTCTAAGAACACTGACAATTGACTGTCCAAGCATGGCTGATCCTCCTGGTGTGCTCACTCCTGTATGCACAAGTGGTGTGCTGAATGCTGGTTTGAGAAAAATGCTTCAGCACTCAGGTGCTTACTTATTCCATTTAAACAAATGCTTGTATTTTCCTCGTTTTACTAGTTTTCAGACTTTTGTTGACGATCTCAGCCGTTATCTGTCTGTCTGAATATTAAGCTCCTTTAAATTCAGAGCAAACTGCCAGAAACAGATCCCTTTAGGGGAGCTGTTGTGTGCTACAGGAGTTTGGGCTGTGGGGACACTGCCTTTCCATGCCCCTGGCACTGAAAATTGTGTACTATCATATCCAGGGCGTTTCTTCCATCTCATTGGGATGGATGTGGCTGCTGCTGTTCCTGTTGGCAGGTCTGGGCAATGGCAAGACTGAACATGGATTCCCGAAATGCAGCTGGAGAGGTACATGCATGCATAGACATGCACATACCCACCAGTGTGTCAGGCTACAAAAACCAACACAGGCAGAAAACACTGTTGTCATGGCACCCACATAAATACCTCCAGCTCTCACATACATGAATATAGCTAGCCAGTGCTGTAATTTTTTTTTTTTTTTTTGTTAGACAAGTTTGAAGTTTACCAGTGTAAACACATAGAGATACAGAGGATTGAAATTCCCTAATGGAAAAATATGTTTCAGACTCTACATGCTGCAGGCATCCCTGAGTACTCTCTGTGAACTCTGTCCTCTTTTCCAGGTGCTAGCCTCTAGGTACATACACAGAGAGTGAAACCGTACAAAAAATAGTAAAGAACATGATTTAATAATGAGATAGGACAGACTGCACTGATCAGGCATGGGCCTCAGTCAGACAAGAGTGCTGCTCAGCAGCCTGTTTTCATATAACTATCCCTTTATATTTCCCTCTCCTCTCCATTTTCTATACTTGTATTTCTGTGAACCACTTTGATCCCTTTTTCTTCCATGCTTTCTCCTCTGAAGAAACCCATCACTAATTACTTTTTTCCAATTTGTCCCAGTTAAGCTAAATTCATAACCAAATTTAGTATTTCTGATAGCCTTCCTGTGCCTAATCTTTACAGGAAGCCTTCATTATATGGTAGCAGACAGGATTCCAGCCAGTTTCCACATTGTATGTTGTAACTAAAAGAGAAAATAAAAGTACTTTTTGGGCTTTGAATATATTCTTGTCAGCTTCACTACTGCATCTTTGAACCTGTGAAATTCATTCAGCTTTCATCCAGTTTTCCTTTGACCTTTCTGGAAAAAACATTTTTTCTTCTACCTTGTCAAACTTCATTCTTTTAAATGTAACTTTTAGCAGGAAAATGTACAGTAATAGCAAAAGTATACTTGTCAAGCTTTTGTCAGGTAGTCCAGAAGCCTCATTATTTTGGGAACAAGGGCCATATTGCAATGCTCCGGCAGACACACAGCTACAAATTCTGAGTGACTTCCAAAGCTCTTAATCAGAATAGTGTTCTCATTTTGTTCTACTTTTTACAATTTTAAAAGTGTATTAGAGTACCAGAGTGTTTGTAGGTGTTAGGATAAACAGAAAATACATTCTTCACAAGCTGCAGAATCAATGGTTCTTACTGACATACCTTAGATTTCTGTTTTGAAGGCAAGAAACAAACCTAGGCCTGTCCAAAGGAAAATCCACTTGCCTGTAGAAAAAAACCTTAGCACTGGAAAAGTGTCAGTAATAGAAAATGAGCTCAAAACAGAAATAGAAGTTAACATCCATGTCAGGGTCAGAAGTGCAACAAATGGATCTCAATAGCTTTCTCAATAGCTTTTACCATCTTTGACTGAGTCCCCACACACCCTGTCTACCCAGGGACCCAGGATATGCAATTTGATCCAGGCCTGGTGAGACCATTGTAGGTGCACCTGCCTCAATCTGTGTCTCCTAGAAAGACCCTTCATGTCCACACTGAAGTTAGCTCGTCTCTATCATGGACATGTGTGTTGGTCCCTTGGATTGACATCTTAGACCACTATTTGGCAGCCTCATGCTCCTGCTGAGAACCAACCCTAGCCTTGGCTTACTGCTCATCCAAAGTTTCAGGGACTTGTGGTAGGGCTTGCTGGTAGTTTTGGTGCCTCCTGCCACATTCAGGTCCTGCCAGACTGTACCCAGCAGGGGTTTACAGACAAACCCATGGGCATTGCTATGCTTGGTCCCATCAATCCTGGCTGTGCCCTGCCAGGCATTTATGGTTTCTGACTCAAACTTCACAGACACTGGCCCACTGCAGTTCCAGGCCTTACCCTCATGGCTTCACCAAAGTGAAAAACCTAATCCTGAGTTTTGGATCTCCCTACAGAGACACACTTCTGACCAGCCCCAGGCACCTGAGCCCTCTCTCACCTATCCTCCCAGGACTCAGGGCACCTTAACTGCTGTGTCCTCACCCTCCAGGAACATCAGGAATAGCGTAAATGTCATGGCTAGCTCCAAATGCCCTACATTGTCCCTGCCGTGATCCTGACACTACTCCAAATCTCCAGAGCCATGCCCCATTTCAGCCTCAAGGCTCTGTTCTGTGTCTGCATCAACTCCAGATTCCTTGGTCTCACTCTCAAGTGGCCTTTGTGATGGCCCTGCATAGCCTTGCTGTGTTTCTGACCTGGATCTAAGCTCCAGCCTGAGCCACGTCCCTTTTCCTGTTCCCTGTCCCACATCTTCTTCCTGTGAAACAGATCCCTGACATCCCATAGCAATGAGAACACTGTATAGGTACAGTTTGTCCCTTCTGATCCTAGATCTCTGGGAGATAGGAGGACAACACTTCCTTTGAAAGGAAGGAGGGGCTTCTCTTGGGGTTCTGAGGGCACCTAAAGAAGTCACCTTGATCCCCTGCTCAGTATCCACTGTGGCCTCCTCCCAAAGCTGCCCATGGCCCAGGACCCCATTTCAGCTCAGGTATGGTCACTGAGTTGGTCACTGAGGTCATTGCTGACCTGAGCAATGCTGTAGGTGTGCCTTTCTCCAGCCCTGTGACAACAATTAGTTTTTACATGTAACTTAGACATTTTTCACTTCATGTGTGTAAGCATTTTCCTAAATGTAAGAAAAAAAAGTAAGATCAGTAGAAACCAAAATGAAACAAAAACTACAAAGAAACAAATGCTTCCTGCCACAAGCTCACATATTGCATTGACTTGTTTAAAATTAATGATAAGATATATTCTTTCATTATTTAATATATGATCTATTTATTTATGGGCATGCCCATCTGTTGGCTTTTTAGAACTTTAAATTACATGATATAGCATGCATTTACTATAACTGAAGTGTGAAAACATACTAGACCTCAACTGTTCTTATCTGTAAGATGTTCATGTTCTAATGAGATACTCACTTATCTCACATAGATGAACTTTTCTGACACTCTTATTCTTTTTCATAAAAAATATAATTGTCTATTCAGACTTCCTGAAAGTATGTGAAACACCACAGACTTCAATCAGTTAATCCCACAGACTCAAATACAGATGGAGCTCTAGGAAATGAAAGTCAGAAGAGCAATCTTATCTATATTGCAACCTTTTTGTTCAGTTTGCAGTCTGACCGCAGCTTACACTCTGCGGTCAAAGGAAAGATTAGTTCTAAAGCACAGCATCACTTGTTAAAGGCTATGATCATATGCTTTATAAGAACCATATTAAAAAAATAGAAGGGAAGATTGCTTCTGTACTGAGTTTGAAGTTCTTTGACTGTACTTAGGGATACCTATGTATGATCTAAATGAGCTCCTTTAATTTTAAAGTTATAATAATACAAAATAGGAGGGACATTGTTAATGCATAAAAGAGATTTAATTAAAATCATTGTGATCTCTGCAATTCCTATCCTAAACTCTATCTGGTTAAAGATCAGCCCTGAGAAATAATACTAGTATGATGGTAAAGCTAATAAAAAAATTTGATCATTTATATGTTTTCTCAGCAAATAAGCTATCATTTGTAAACTGATAATTATTTAGAACACTATTTTGATGAGTACTACTTATTTCAACGGTGAATTAAAAACACAAGATACAGGCTCTGAGGAGTGCAGTGTTGAGAAAAGATTCACAAATATTTGATGAGAGTTGGGATGAAACAGGATGGAAAAAGTAAATCAAATCAATCAGTAGCTCAATTATATTATCTATGTTAAATCTGTATATGACCCTGTTGCAGAGCTGGGGGTTCACTGTGACAAGTCTTTCAGGTTCCCTGATTTCAGGGCAGATGTCGTGCAGAAAAAGGAGCGGGTGTGATAAAGTTCCTGAAAAGTAAAATCACTTTAAAGAGAAATAAAATAGGGACACTTCCCAGAAACCGAACACAGAATTCTCAGGACAAAAACCGTAAATTGTATGGGGGCATACTCCAAAGACCAGAAATGAGGGGGGAATGGCAATATATAGGCTTGGGGGCAGGGGTTTCTAGAAACATGACCAAAAATAGAACAGTGACAACCAATAGGGGAGCAGAACTTGTGTTCATTAACATAAGAAATACAAAGGCTCCTGGGAGGATGCTTCCAGCTCACCCTAAGTTAAACAAATGTCTCCCAGGGCTTGAAGCCAAGACCTGGCCTGTCAGGGGTGAGATTTGTCTGGCCTTGTGTCTCTGCCAAGATGATGCCCACGTGACCCTACAGCTTTTTTTT
>WEIU01020958.1:0-18639 GCA_013389925.1 Aegithalos caudatus
AAAAAACAAACAAATGAAAAAACTTCAAACCACAGACAAATGCATAGGAAGCTTATTTTCTACACAGTTCATTTTGACCACAATTACTTTCTTATTGATTTGTTTGGTGTTTTTTGCTGAAAGGCAGAAAGTTTCATTTATCTTATCAAGCGATTGTTAACACTCTGATGAAGTCCAGTGTTTTACTTGAGTCTCCATTTGTTCAGAACTGGAATGCATATATGTAGTGATTTTTTCCAGTTTATGCACTGTGTTTGAGCAGAGGAATGGTTAGTTAGCACCTGTCTCTACTTTGGATTTCATGTGATATTAAGGTTTGCTAAACCAAGATGTTTGAATGAGATGGAGTTTTAAATCAGGCATTACATCTGCAGCACATAAAATTCTAGGTTTTCTTTTATGAAAATAACTGTCTTCTGTTGTTCCAGCATATCCAGGGAATTTTAAAATCAGGAATAGGTTAATAAAAAGAATAGTTCTGGAAAGAAGAAATGCAAGAAAATTCAGGACAGTAAGAGATGCAAGCAAAAGATTTTCTTCCTTTAAAACTTTGACACAAGCATGGGTATGTGAACAGATTTTTTGCTTCATGTGGGCAAGAAAAGGGGAGGAAATGGAAAACTTAAAATTACTTGCTGGGTGCAAACAAGCCTTCAGGAGCCAGCAGAGAAAGCACAGAGACCACTCAAGACTGTGTTTGAGAAGAGAATCTTATTATAGGTCAAAGGAATATGAGAAAAAGTTTAATAAAATGGAACTAGATTCAGTGTACTGGATTTAATACTCTGACTTCATGAAAAGTTTTTGCTTCCATTTTAAAACATATTTCATCAGTCTTCAAATATGCCTGCTTACAAAGAGGGTGGCCATTTTTCCTACAAGTAGCACTTCTTAAGAACTGAAAATAGGCAGCTTTTATGAAAATGTCTTCAGACATTGTTTGTGAAGTAGATCCTACTTCCTTATTTTCTACATTAGTAGCTCACTAGCAGAGGAACTAATTGAAGACACACACTTCGTTTTCTTACAACGATTTAAAGCACTACAATGTACTCCCTTATGTTCATTTAGCAAAATGTTTTAAGTGCTTACAAGGGATAGCAAACACAGAATCCCCCATTTTTTAAACTCTTTCAGGACAGCTAAGCATGGACAGGATGACACAATCCTAACATTTATACAACATGGAAAGCAAAATGTATTGTCTTTCTTTCATTTTTTTTACTTTCCTACTTAAAATTATTACTAAAGAAGGCAATGGAAGCAGTACCACAGCTTACAGGCAGAGGTTAGGAACCCATGTAGGAAACCTAGAAACCAGGAAAATACAATATAGGCATTGGCACAGAAATGTCACAATCCTTCAGATCGTTGATTCTGTTGTCTTCCTTCCAATTCTTTCTTTTTTTCTCTATTTATCTTTGTTCTACCTTAACACTTACACAAAAACCTGATAACTACCTCCCAGCAAAACTTTTAACTACAAACTATGAATTGTATGGTTTTTTTTCTCCATTTACATTCCTGCTTAGCCAGAGGCAGCAATTAACCCTTACAAACTGTTTTACAACATGCATCATGTCTTCCTATTTTGTATTACACTGTCAGCATTTAAGAAATTATCCTAGTAGCCACGTTTATACTTCTTGCAATGTGCAATTTACACACCACGTTTTGACACTTCCAGTACAAAATGTGACTGCAGGTATTTTCACTGCAATTTAAAATTTGTATTCAACCTCAACAAAACAAAACTGGATAGATGGAAACATGAGATAAAAATCCTTACAGTTAGGTAACAATGAAAAATAGGAAATTATGAAGATGACTGCAGGTGAAATTTTAGGAAAACAATGCCTGGGAAGGATGCAAATGAATTAGTTTACTTTGCCTACACAATTATATTTAAAAGACAGTGCCATATTCCAGGTTCTGATCCCTACACTCTGTAATTGGTATTTACTATTTTAAGTCAAAAAGCAACTTATTTGTGGTATATTGTGGGAAGATCATTATACAACTTACCAGTTAAGATACTCCACATGAAAAATTCATACTTCTAGCTAGATTTTGGTGTCAAGATTATTTAGGGTCTTCTGTTAGCAAAACACCGTCCTTGATAAAAGTGCTCTTGGCTTTAATTGCAAAATCAAATGTCATCTATTTCTGTCCAACGAAAGAAAAGGAAAAATACTAAGAAACTCCTCTTGCTAAATACCCCTTTGCACACCAACTATGGTTATGCTAATGGACCCTGTCCTCAGGTCATCTGTTCAAATTAAAGAAACTGCCTCACAGTAAGAAATCTGCATAGATTGCCAATTGTTCTAGTTCATTACCTGTTAGCAAATGTGAAGAGCCAAAGCCATTTCTGACATTTATGTGTAATGAATTCATTACAATGCCTGGCACATTTAGCTTTGGGAGAAAAAACAAAGGACAACAAAAAGGAACAATGCTTATTTCAGCTTTTGAGACTTTTCTGAAGTCTCAATTTTTTTAGTAGTTTATTACATAATTGGTTTCAATTTTAAGATACACATATATAATATTTATAGCAACATGGGTTAAATAAAACGATGTCTTATCATCAATCCAACATGACTTTCCATTTAACAGACTATTCTAATATACGACCTCTGATTTGCCTGAATTTCAGGAAATGTGACTGTTAGTTGAGCATCCCCACTACAATATAAAGACACGTGTTTACTATGAAGTCTTTCAAAGAAATAAAAGCATTAAAAACTTTATTGGGGGAAAATTTGTAGTGAAAAACCGGCATTTTTCTATCTTTTTCCAGTATTTAGTCTCCAGATGGAACATTCCTTAAATATTCAGAATTTTAATTATTCTACTTTCAGCAAACTAGTGTTTTTAAAATATAATCTCCAAAGAGAATGTCAAATCAAAATGACAACAATCAGAAAAATAAACTTTGCCTGTCCTATATGTTACATGTTCGTTTTTTCTATCAAGGCAATTTAATTGCCCACATATAAGAAGAAACATTCAATTCATAATAATATTCTAATATGGATCACCTATAAAGGCAGTATGGGTTAGAGCTTTGTTTGACATGATTAAACAGAGGCATGCAAAATTCAAGACTTAGTATGAATTGGAAGCTTCAGTTACCTAAGTATGTATTTGATAAGGGACAGGGATGAAAATAGCTGCCCAGCAAGTCTTGAGATGTGCTGGGGAAAACCTTTAGAAAACAGAGGTAGGCAATTAATTAACAAAGTCTTTCATGTATTATGAAGTGTAGGAACTCATTGCAAGTGGTTCCTTATAAAATACAACAGAGTGTTATTCAGTGCTTTTATTTATGACTCATTACAATTTGCAAGCAATGTCAAGGCACTTTTAGGGGAGCAGTGCTTTGTGATCCAACAGAAGAAAACAGAGTATTTTTAAAGAAATCAAGAAAATTAATTAGATGGGATATTAGATCAGTAATGACAACTGCAAGATTTTTAGGAGCCTCCACTTTTCAATAAATGGGAGTAGGACTACCTTGGCAGTGGTAAGTAGCCTCCTACTCCACTTTGGAGACTATTTCTCCTTGAGAGATGAGTTCCTGAACTGAAATACCATGTATGAGCTATCACAAAGTATTAAAATCAACAGACCCTTGGTGCTTCCTGTACAAGATATTCTGAAATATCTTTGCCTGGAGTATCCCAAGTATCTCAGCATTTTCATCAGGCTGATGAGCAACCCACACCATCACTGTTCCATCTCTCCTTTTCAAACACTCTTGCACATGTAGCTTTTTTAATTTTCATACCATGGCCATGTCTATGCTGCAGTGTCAGAGTGCCTGTCCCCACAGAGGCTGCTTGTTTCTCTGATACAGGAATCCCACATTGCTCAAAGAGTACCATGGGCAGTCACACTCAAATCCTAATGAAAACCTGCCACGAGTGTGGAGTGCTACCCATGTGCATCAGCATGGCAACCACTTCTACCCTCATGAAAATGTACAGGGGTAGGGGTTGTTGATGCAGCTTTTCAAAAGGACTGAGCTAGTACTTGATCTCAGTCTTTCAGTTGTACCAGTAACAACACTTGGAAAAAAAGGGAGGGAGGGAGATCTGTGACTGTACATAATTACCTAATCAGATTATTCAACTATAGTGGGTTTTTTTCTTTTTCTTTTTTAAGATAACAGCATCTCTTAGCTTGAAGAATACAATAACAGATTTTTAGTCCCTTTAGCTCAACCTCTGACATAATTAAAATATGAACAAACCTAACTGAACAAATGAGCATTACTGTCCTCTTACAGACTATATATCTCTTCACATAAAAGGAAGAAAGGCAGACCTCTGTACACATGCACAGCCTGCCAAAGTAAGGAAACATCAAATTTCAGAGGTCTAAGATTAAAAAGTGCCCTGAAAGCTTTTTCGCACCTGCTCCAGGGTAGACTTTAAAACTCCTCTGATTCAACTTGTGGTGCAAGTCACTGAGCTTAGTGTGTGTTTATTGCACTGAGATGACTGCAAATGTTCTCTGCTTTAGGAATGCAAGTGACAATCTGTTAGTGAAATAAATTAAAAGTTAATGCTAAAAGGTAATAGTCCCCATTTTAATAAAATAGTGCACATTTTTCCATTTCCTGCAGCTGCATGAAACACATTTAATCAGGTGATAAAAAGTTAACAAAATCCCTGCAGAAAAACTACAGTCACTGACTAATTGGTTTTCACTTTTGTTTAGCTGTATCATTTTGATAAGCTTTTATCCCCTGGTAAAGCCAAAATGATGCTGCTGTTCTTATCATTGCACTTGATCAATCTTCCCTGCTTCTGAGGGGGAATCCTGTAAACCTTCTCTTTTTAGCACATCCATCAGGCAGACAAAATAAAAGGTAAAACTGGCAAATACCGCTTGCTCCAGGTAAGCATTAATCTTAATAGTTGGCTGTAATTAGGAACAAGATGTATAAACTGACAAAAAGCAATAAATAACTTGAAACCAGAAATGTGGTAAGATTTAAACTCAAAGACTGCAGTAGGGTTTAATCTAGCTTAGTCACTTTGCTGGTATTCTTCTATGCAGTAGCATTTAAGTCAAAACAACTCCAGAAGAATTAATATATAGTACTTAAATGTTTCACATTACCAGCTACTGAGAAGTCAGTTCAGGATTTCATATGCTGCACAGCATGGTGGCCCTGCTCATTCAGTAAGCCATGTCTGAACCTTTAAGATCTATCTACAGAGACTCAGACTAACTCCTGAAATGCCTTCCTGGGGATCCTGCGGACCACTCATTTCTTACCTTTCTCTCCCACATCTTTGGTTACAGTAAGAACTTCCAGGACATTATACAGTTCCTGTGCATGAAGTATCCTATTCATTACCACTCTTAGAGTAAAATGGACAATTATCTAAACAGCTTGAGAACTTCCCTTGGTATACAAGGCATCATAAGAAGAACTGCACACAGGCAAGTCAAAACAGGTCAGAACATTTACACGCATCCCACACGTAGAAATATTTGTTAAAGGTGACTGCATCACAAGAAACCAAGAAGCCTAAGACATTGCAAGATTCAGCAAGACACAAACTAGATTCTTTCAGAGAACTTTTTAAAAATAAAACACCAGTACAAGAAAGTTTCTGACTAATTAAAAAAAAAAAAAAGAAAAAAGAAAGAGTGGTGGCTCCATGGCTATCCATGGCTACCAAAAACTGCTGCCAAAATAATCAGTAATGTTCTGTGCTGTTTCCTAGATATAATGGAAATAGGCATTAATGCACTTAGTCCATTCCTATTGATCAAGAAGAAGAAAGACAAAGCAATTTTCTTAGCCATGCACCAGTATAAGCACAAAGCACCAAAAAGATTTACCACAGTGTGATTGCTACTATGCTTTTGAATCACCATATCCAGGTTCTCTTCAAAAAGGAAGCAAAGGCTGACTTCTTTCCAAAACAGGGAAGTCCATTCCCTATCTCACAGAAAACAGAGAGCACTGGTAGCATATAAAGACTTCCCAGATTTACCATGTTCTCTGCGTAACTCAAAAATCAATTTCCTGAAAACACATTGCCCTGAGACAAAGCATTTAATTGTCATACGTTTTAGAAACACCATTGACGAAATTCTGTTGCCAGCTAATGGAATCAAAATGGTGTGTCAAAAAAAGCATCAGTCATTACATTTTAATGTTATTCTATTAAAATAAATTAGCTTAAGGAAATACCAGTTAAAACATATAAGGTCACAGTTAAGAGAAAAATAATCCCTTCTTTTGACAGGATGATGTGGGTTAGTTACAAATATTATTCAGGCTGTAGAGTTTTAAAACAAACCTCTCTTATACATTCCCCATACTGTTACAGACACTTAGTACAAAACAGTTTACTTATTACAAAACAGAATACAGTTTATGTAAAAGTTCCCAACTTTCAAGTCTTCAGACTTAACTGACCTCAATAGTATAAGCAATTCTATCACTTACTTAAAGCCTTCCTAACAAATTCATGAATAAATACCTTAACAAGTATTACTGCAAAGTAACAAGGGATATACAGCATTTTTGTTGTTGTTTGTCTTCCTAGGAGAAATGTCAGCATAGTTGAATGTACACAGTTTAAAACAAACAAACAAACAAACAAAAAACCTACCAAATATGGCTTCTTTATTGATTTTTAAATAAATGTAATATAAAGGGATTGCCAACAAAACAATTCAGCTACTGCTTATGTGATGATAAAACAGGAAAGCAGAATTAAATGCTGTCAGCTGTGGCATACTCCAACAACTGAACCACAATTTATATTTATTCTTTAAAATAACTCAGGTAATGAAATCAAAGCATAACAGAAATGGTTTTTTTCTTCAGGCAGCACAGTAAAAATGTCAAATGCAATGGCTGTCATAAAAAGGTAGGAATACAGAATCATCACAGAATCATTTAGGCTGGAAAAGACCTCCAAGATTGAGTTCAACCCTTAAATAATCACCGCCCTGTCAACAAGACCACAGCACTACATGCCATATCTGGTTGTTTCTTGAATGCTTTCAGGGATAATGACTCTGCTACCTCCCTGGGCAGCCCATTCCAGTGCTTAACAACCCCTTTCCACAAAGAAATTCTTCCTGATGTCTAGCCTGAACCTCCCCTGGCACAGCTTCAGGCTACACCATCTCATCCTGTCACTGGTTGCTTGGGAGAAGAGGCTGACCCTCAGTTAGCTCAGCCTCATTCAGGCAGCTGTAGGGTGTGGTAAGGTCTCCCCAGAGCCTCCTCTTCTCCAGGCTTAAACAACTCCAGCTTCCTCAGCTGCTCCTCATAGGACTTCTTCTCCAGACCCTTCACCGAGTATCATGCCCCCCTATCTTCGAGAATATGTAACCTACCTCAACTAAAATTATAGGTGCAAATCTAAATGGGAAACTGCACCCCTAGAGCCGTGCCATGGGCATTGTATTTGTCCATGACATGGATGAGTAAATTTTTCATGCATTTAATGTCCAAAAGAAATTAGGAGTTGCTATTTACTGAACTCACAAACCTAAGTTTACATCCAGAATTGAGTGTTCTTTCCTGTGATGGAGAACCAGGGTTCTGAGAACAAGGAAACAGATTAGCATAAATTACAGATCAAAAAGAAAGGTTACCAACATCTTTTTGTGATTTACTGCATTTATACTGAATGGTGTACACTTAGCAATGTCACCCTCAGCACAAGAAAAAAGCTTCCTCTGATGGACAAATACAGTTTTTCAAGTGGAGCTAGGAGTGACCACATGCTTAGGGACATAGAAAAGCATCACAATTATCTTGAAAAGAATACTTATTACCTGCAGGCTGGACAAAAAAAAGCCTCTCTTCATCCGTTCTAAACTGTTGAAAATTATTTTGTGACTTCCCATGAGACAGAACACTTCAGACACAGGAGGAGGGAGATACACTATTTGATCTTGCTTATGACTGCTGACAGCTAGGGAAATTTTCTTGCCGCTTTCGGTAGAGTATCAGGCATCACACACCAATATAGTCAGTAAAGAGTATTTTTTTGCACAAAGACAACTAATAACAGCTGTATAGGATGCAGAACTGCTTAATCATGGCCAAACTGAAGAGAGAAAAATAGCAAAAGCCTTGGATGCTTATATAAAAAACAAATAATCTCTAAAACAGAATTCAGAAAATATTTCATATCAATCAGAAAGTCATGAAAGCTAAAATGTTAGCATATAATTAAGTTTATTCAGCCCATACAGTGATGCTGTTATAGCAAATTATTTACATTTTAATAGCAATACCTTTTCCTCAGGTCACTAATGAAATGAAAAGAACAAAAACTGGATGGTGCTGCCTACATATTGAAGCTACATAAATTTCAACAATTATCTCAATACCCTAAATGTAACATATGCTTTCTTGTTACATGGAATAAAAAATACATACACTTTAGCAGACAAAAATTACGTTTTTAATTGGTCATGAAAAATACCACATGTAGAAATGCTTTGCTGTACCTATTTTTCCGTAAGTATTTTTAACTAAGCTACTCCTTCCATGTTTCTTTTAAATAGTTGTACCCTTACTCAAAGATAATAATACTTAAATATTCAGTGATTAGTGTTAATAATAATGACTTAAAACTGGTGTTCTGAATATGGAAAGAGAATATAGAGCTAATTAGTTTTGGCTATGTAACACAGAATCTTTTCTCAGAGGTGAAGGAAACAAAGTGGGATTTAATCTACTGCAAACATGGTATTTCCAGCTCCAAGAGACATTAAAAACTGATTCTCTTGTCAAAACTGGTCAAATGAGTGTTACTACTCATTACCAAGAATATTCTAAAAAATTAGTTCCATCTTTTGTTTCAAGAAATAAGCTTATGCATACAACTGCATGGAAGACCAACACTTTATCTTTGACAGCAGCAAATAAGACTCTGACGCCTAGGGTGGAAAACTTCTTGGGATTTGGATCTGATGCTGTTTTCCAATCTGAGGTTATTTGCTTACTCTAATGTCAAAGATGAACATCTTTCAGAAATACAAGAAAAGATAATCCAGCATTTTAAGTACAGACAAAAAATTAATGAACAGCAACAATAAACAGATGCTCCATTAGATAAACACAATCTGACTTTGTGGAATATCTCTCTCCCTATCTATGCATAAGGATGATGTTTAAAGTCTGAAAGTAAGTGCCAAAGGTGACAAGACCAGAGGCAAAGAAAAACCTGTGGCAAAGCAAATATGGAATTCATAGGGAAATATTTTGCACCAGAAAAAAATTCCCATGTGTAGATATTTATGAATTAATATCTATAAATTACAATAATGCATATGCACAGGTAGGTAGGTAGTCAGGAAAAAGAAAATCCGAAACACAGAAGATGGGATTCAATGATCATATTAAAAAGAAAAGAGAATTCCATCAGTGTACAAGAATTTAGAATGTACATTCTACATATTCAAAGAATAGATACTGACTTGAGAAGCTTCTGTCATGAGTGAGTAGATATTCCCTTTATTGCAAAGAATAAGAATTAGAAGAGAATGAAGAGACTGAATTTTCACCAGCACTGGGAAAGCACTGAATTGGAAAGAAAGCTATCTAGAAAAGATGCCAAATATGGAGAAATTATAAACATGGGCAGGTGGTATCAAATCAAAGTAACAGCCAAATAACAAAGAATAATTAGTTTTAATTACTCTTATTTTTGTAGTAGTCCTTTCAGAAAAGTAATTCCAGTACCATAAGCTCCATGGTTGAAGACTGAGATGAGAATGTGTGTGCTATTACATTACCCAAGATATCAGGACAGAACATAAATTTATGGGAAACAGATCATTTCCAGGACTAAAATCAGACAGTCTTTTCAGTATGGTACACAGAGGTGAATATCATCAGAGAAAGAGGAACAGCAGATACTGCACGCCCCTGTATAGATACTGACTCAGAAAATCAACTGGGCCACACAACCATTTCTACCAACTGAGGACACCTCTATAGAAAAGTCATGATCAGCGAGACCCATCACAAATATAGTAAATTTGCCTCCCTAAAGTGTGTGCAGACCATACAACTACTGTGCTAATTTGTTAGTGGAAGGGCATGCTTTCCTATTTACCATCAAGGCATTCCAATTTTTAAGACCTTTAGGAAAATGTGATGGATCCAAAACAAGCTCTTGAGAAAGCACTTTGCTCCACAGGAAAGCAGACTCTGCAACCTGTTCTTGTTCAAGGGACTGCAATGATCAGATCTAACCACTGCAGTAACCCTTGGCTCACTAGTCTTGAAAAACATATATTCAGAACTTGATTTCATACATCATCGCTTCTGATCACTGCAGATTGAGAAGATAATCAATCATTTAGTTGCTGAGACATATAGACTGTATTTCTCAATACAGTGATATGAAACTTTTTGGGGTATTTGTAAAAGTGAGTAAATAGGATCAGGATACCAAAATATTACACTGATGGGAAAGAAAATCTAAAGATCCATTTTCCATCTTAGAAATTCACATCCTTTTTAACACATCAAAAGTCTCTGAATGTAATCTACACATTTACTGTACCCCACTTTGTTTTGAAAGCCTCTCCAAACTCCTGAGAAACTGATACATGAAAAGATGGAAAAAGGATCACACATTTAAAGCAACCCACCCAACAGGCATAAAAATCAGAGACAACACACTACAATTACAGCAGCACACCTGCTGCTGTTTCAAGTGTCTAAGCCTTCAGCCAGGTCCTCAGTGCTTCAGGCTTGTATTACCATTTCCAAAACAAAAGCCTTGATAACAACTCAGCTTTCAGCATAAAATACATCAATCTCCTCTGGAGGTAGAGTACACAGCATTGATCTGAGCATTCGTGATAGACAGCAAGTTGAGACTGATAAAAGGCATTGTTATTAAATGCTCTTGAGAGGATTGAGAAAGCAGATGCATGGTGACAGAAATTAGAAGGGACTGAGAGTTGGGGGTATTTTTGAGGTAGCTGGCTCAACAATTAGAAAACAATTTTGTACAGATTGCCTGCTTCTTGCCTTGTTCACTTGCTTCTCAGAGGGAAAAACAAGCAATTACCTAGATATCCATTGGAACGTTTAAACTCTTAAACTCTGCATCACTGAACATTCTGTTTCCACTGGCTATCAAAAATCTGCTGCATTTAAATGTGAAAACAGATTATTTCCCCCAGCAGCTAGCTGAGGACAAGAGAGGTCAGCGGATTTTTTGCTATCATGAGGTTATACATAGTAAAGGTTTGGTAATCCAAAGTGGACTGTAAGCATCAGCTGCTTTTGTTTGAGCATCACAGATGTTGCTCATTAGTTGTGGGTAAACCATTCAGCACTAGAAGAGAATTCCACCCAGACAATGATGCATGGTGGTGGTACACTGCATTAGAATAAAAAAAAATTCACCACTAAATGTAATAAAACACCCAGACCCAGAAAGTACTCAATACCCTGGGTATCATTCTTACACAAGTAGTCTAGAACACAGGAGTGCTGAGCCAAAAACTAGCATTTAACTGAGCATGGATCCAGCTTCTCAAGGGTCAAGATACCTTGTTTCTCTAGCATGCAGAGAAATGTCATTTCTTCAGTCCCTTTTCCTGCAGAGCCAGAGCAGAGCTTTGTGGGTTTTTTTGGAGTAAGGAATCTAGCATGCACTGGATCACAGAAATAAGTTAATTTGTCTAGAACAAAAAGAATTAAAAACTAAAAGAAAATGCTTGTTTGCTATTATTTTAGCATTACAAAAAGAGTTGATTGAGATAGATCACCTTACATTCAGCAGATCTGCACTCCTTTAGCTATTTTTAAATCATTGATTTCCAGTACACTCAAGAGTTTGAGAAAATTAGGAGAATGTGTTTTTTCAGTGGAGATGAGAAAAGAGCAAATTCAGCTGCCTGCTTTAGAAATAATTTCATATTTCTAATAAATCAAGAAAGCATAATTTTTAGGTGGAAAGCATTATTTGATTTTTCAGCTCACTGATTTGTACCATTCAAAACTTTCCAAGATTTTTCCAAGTTTTTATTCACAAAAGGCAGTAGTGAAGAAAATCAATGTTATTGATGTTTGACAAGCCAGAAAATAAAACTCATTCTCAATACACAATAGATGATTATCTCAATACCAACATTCATCAGATCTCTCAAAGGACAGGATTTCAGTTTTAAACACCTTCCAAGAAAACATCCTCATCTAAGTCCTCTAACAGTCAGCTGGAAGATGAAGTTAAAGCAATCTGTTAGTGAAATAAATTAAAAGTATTTATTAAAAGAAATAAATTAAAAATATTGAAGAGAACTGGAAATGTAAGAAACACAAAATGACATAATGCATAAAGGTAACAACAGTGCTGTATGATCATTGGTTTTCTGTATTACAGGGATTTTTCAGAAAGGGAAGGGGCAAATACTTTACAATTTCATTTCTCTATGACCACAGGGTTGTGAACCAGAAATCAACCTCTGACTGGGTGTATTTGGGTTTGCATGGCCAGGTTTTGGTAGTGGGGGTCTACAGGAGTGGCATCTGTGAGAAGCTGCCAGAAGCTCCCCCAAGTCTGACAGGGCCAATGCCAGCTGGATCCAAGATGGACCTGCAGCCGTCCAAGGCCATCAGTGATGGTGATAGCACCTCTGGGATAACAGATGTGACAAGGGGGAAAAGTTGTATTAGTTGTCAGAAAATCTGACAGCAAGAGCCCTGCAGACACCAAGGTCAGTAAAGAAGGAGCTGGAGTAGTGCTCCAGGTACAGAAGCAGTGATTCCCTCTCAGCCTGTGGTGAAGATCACAGTGAGGAAGCTGTGCCCCTGCAGCCCATGGAGGTCTGTGGCAGAACAGGTTTCCACCTGCAGTCCCCTGAGAAATCCAGGCCTGAGCAGGATTGATCTGCTGTGTCCAAAGGAGGCAATGACTCCATGGTAAGCCTGTGATTGAACAGCCTTCTGGCAATGCCTATGGTCCCACAGACAGAGGTTTTCATACTTGAGCTTGTGGGTTTATTTTAGTAATAAAGTAATTTCTCCAAGCTGAGTCTGGTTTCCCTACAATGATAACTGGTGAGATATCTCCCCCTGCCTTATCTTGACACTTGGGTCTTTCATCATATTTTCTCTCCCCTGTGCAGATGAGGAATCAGGTGAACAGAGCAGCGTGGCTGGGTACCTTGTACCAGCATCAACCCACCACACTAGGTCAAACAATTTATGGACTATTTCAACACAAAGTACTCCCTTGGCAACTGGCTGAAAGTGCTTGCTGATACTGCATCTCAGACTTAACTTCTGAATTCCTTCAACTCCTCAGAACATCCTCTTTGGAAGCAACCAACTTCGTGTTTTGCTCTGAAGCAGTTTCATTTAAGTTTATACAAGAATGACTTTTTATAGTCATAGTCTACAAAGTGATTGGATTTTGATATTCTTAGTTTTAATAGAACTGTTAATAAAGCCCCTTTGCACAGATGAGCTGAACCCAAAATAAACCTTATGGATTATCAAAATCTCAAATCCAATCAGGTAGATTTTTGCCTCAAAACTTTTCACAAAAGCAATGACCATGTAGCAAAGGCAATTTATAAACTTCAGCTCCAGCTCTTATTTTGTCAGCTGGGGTGAGATGATACTGAACAATACTAGATTGGATACTAGCCTTGGTAACCAATCACTAAAAGCCAGGCAGGAAATCCATATATATAGATAGATAGATAGATAGATAGATAGATAGATAGATAGATAGATAGATAGATAGATACTTTTCCCAGTCCATTTCACTTTTTTTTTGGTTTTGTTTTTTTTTAGTTACCATCAGATGAGCAGTATTCCAGAAGGCACTCCTTATTCTTAGCCTAAAAAAATCTTTGAGAGTCTTTACACCTCTTTTACAGCTGATCAAGGGTTTAGATGCACCTGAAAGCACTACAGATCATCTATAGAAGCCTAAGGGGCAAATTTTGACTTTCGCTGTCATTTTGACTAAGTTTTTGCCAATTCACCTGATAGGTAAAGGCTACAATAGTCTACAAAGTCTCAAACAATATAACTGAAAAAAATAAACAGTGTGACAAATTTTGGTAGGCACATCTAGAGGTACATTCACCGGGTAAAGACCTTTAAGGCCTTTCAGTGCATCAGAAAACATGCACTTCAAGAAAAGCCATTGATTCAGTCTTTTTTTTCTTTAAAGGGGAAATACGCTAACATTCTGGTTATGCTACTCAGTTACTCATTTCCAACACATGATAATGTGCTCAATATTTATGGATCATCAAAATACCACAAAAATACTTTCATCTTTGTGGTTTGGGTTTTTTTACAATAATACTGCTTGCAGTTCTGTACAAGATCTCAATTAGAGATACATAACTACAAAATAACTATGTAATAGAAAAATGTTTTTCTAGGAAGACAATGGACATCTTTCCAAGTATAATGCATTTGAGTCAATTTTCACATATACAAAAGTTACCAACAATATAAATTGTCATGGCAAAAAATTGCCATAAACTGAATAAAAAGTTTTTTAATCTTGATGGGTTTGATACTATGCAAGTGATGTATCCATTTACTTTATTAATAAAACATCATTGTGTTACATAGAGACACATTTTGCACTTGTGTTTTTGAGCTATTTTTAAATTAGGTTAGATTTGACAAGGGACTATTTGTGGTAATGTGGTAATTAAGATTTGAACAGATGTCAGCATTAATAAGGGATTCAAATGAGGTGTAGGGAGATAAATGTACTCTTTTAGCTGTGCTGGCACACCAGGCATCATTGAGAGGAGATGACAGCATGGATTCAGCAGTTCTTTTACACAAGAGTTTCTGGAGAATTGTGCAGTAACTCAGGTTTTCTATACTCCTTCATTTTGCACCATCTTTAGGAATGTCTTGATTTTAAAATAAATTACTGTTCTATCAATATTTATGACATTAAAGAATTTAATTGATATCTTATAATTGCAACAGTCAATATTGCTATTGTCAGTACTATTGCTCATCACTTTAAAAAATAATCTATACCTAGATTTTCTTAATCTCTCTGTTACAACAGGTTGCTTAAGCACACAATGCTTAAGATGAGCAACACCTTTCAGGAATTACAAGCTAAATTCAGAGACAGGTCCAAGTTTTAAATTCAGTTCAAAGAAACCAGTATTTACACTGTGTACACTGAACTAGAATAAGAAGTACATAAATTCACCATTAGCTAATAAAGATGAACAAAGGTGAGCTTTATTTTATTTGCAGTCCCTCATTTAACCTGTATCTACACTGGTAAGTAAACTTGGTGAGACATCATTCTCTGCCCCCAAAACTAACAGGTGCCAAACTCTCCAAACCCTCCAATTAATACAGCTATTTCCAAACAAATTTGGCAGTGGTGACCAGCCACTCTAAGCCCTGAATCTTGTGGATTCATAACCAGCACCACATTGTGGGTGCCAGCTCTCTAAGCCACACCTTGGCCCTTTCTTTACATTAAGTCAGTAAATCCCTCTGTCTGTTGACTGAAGTATTGTAAATGCCTTCCCTGCCTCACATCACAAGCTAATAAAATTTTTATTTATAAAAAATAAAAAAAGAATTTATAGAATTCCCACTTGATTTTTTTCCATTGCTGATCTTTTTTTCCAAAGGTGACCTCAATGGAGTTTGGATTAAGAGAAGAAACAGTATAAGAAGCTGTCCTGAAAAGGAAGGTTAGTTGGTGTTTTTAAAGACCTCTTATTAGAGAAAAACTATCTTGTTCTGGTTTTGTTCCATTTCTCGTAACACATTTCACAGCTACATTCATAGCATCATATTAAGAACCTCTTTCATTTAGAAAGTCTCATTAGAATTTTCATGTCTCATTACAAACTCAGAAAGAGGAAGATCCATGAATTTTACCCATAACAGTTTATGCAAATGTATTTCAACCTATCAAGCATTCATTATACTTTTAAAATAGAAAAATAACAGATTAACATACAACAACAAATTACCTCATTACCATGCAAAAATTGGCATGTGCCTAAGCAACAACCTCCCTGCAAACTAAAACAATTTATACATCTGACCCTGTGATTACTTATATTCAGAATATAAGGCAAGAAGAGTAGTATTATAAGGCTTGGGACATTTAAACTAGTTGTGGGAACTGGTTCCTGTCTTATGCAGAAATCATGATATGCAGATAATAGGCATTAGATTATAGGCATTAGGGACAGTGTGATATTAAGTCAAGCTTCACGACTATGCAATTTCTGGAAATAGGGAGAAAGCTGAAACAGTGTTCAATTAGAATATTAAGTAAAATTGCCTCTGAAAGAAAAGAAATTTCTTGGGGAAAAAAGCAAATTCACATAACATTTCAAATTATTATTAGGCACAGCAAAAAGATAATGCTTCTTCTCAATGAAGATAGAACTGGTTCTTATGCACTTTTTGTTTTTTTTTTTTTTTTTTTTTTTTTTTTTTTTTAATTAATGGGCAATAAGGTATCAGTTAACTTAAAAGTAACATGTTAAGAATGTGTCAATTTTTAGAAATACTGCCATCTGCCTAAAAATCTTCCAGACTACCGAGTACATGAAACATGACCAGACTCTTCTGGCCCAAAACACTTCGAGAGACAAATCCCAGCATTATGTGTCAAAAAATATTAGAATGTGCCAGACAAGTGAGCTGACATTTTCTTATAAGCAACCTGAGACCCAATGAGGTAAGAGAAGGCTATGGGAAAAAAGTTTATAGGATTTGTAAAAAAACCCTGTTCTGGAGTAATAGCATACAAATAGGCAAAGCCTGAAACTGTGTCTGGAAATTCACACAAAAAATACAATCCATATTACATTCCTTTGCAACACTTTACAGCCAGTAGTTCTTGTTTAATGTGTATGAAGAAGTTGACAGAAATCTCACAGTGCTATGGGCAATGTTATAGATGTATTAGGCAAAGTACTGCAAGACATACTCCTGAGCAAAAAAAAAAAATAGGACTAAAAATCTACATTCAAACCAAAAAGACAAAACCCAGCTCATGTACATCAAGCAACAAGAACTGCAGCAAGGGAAACGAGTCTGAGCATATAAGCAGCGCTCAAATTTGGAAGGAAGTGCAAACAATGGCAATATGTTCCTGTCTTTGCAAGGATCAAAAACTGAAGGTGTAAACACAGCAAAGCATGTACAGCACTAGCAAAAAGGATCAGAAAAGTACCATTAGTCCAATGAAGTTCTTCACAGACGACTGGACAAATACAGAAACAGGAAACTATTAGTTTATCACTGTGAACGGTTATGAGGACTTTATTTAATTTTCTGGTTAGATTGACACAGAGGCACGTATGTGCCAGGTGCAATAATATTAGGAATGAATAGCCATGGGCAAGCAGAAGTGTTAAGAACTGATAATAATCTTACTGATATAGCATTTGCTTCAGTCCTGTCTCCAGTCCTGACACAATAATGAAATAATTTCAGAGCAAAATTTTAAGTTTTTCTAAACTTCTGCATCTGAAGTTAGTTGTCTTGGTTACAGAGGACCAGAATCTCACCAGGGGAAAAAAAAAAATCTCTGAAAATCTCAAAATAAAAATGCCTCTTTACACACAACCTACTTGTTGCATGTTTTTCCTTATTTACAGGTGAGATCTAAAGTATCACACATTGCTATGTCAAATCCTGAAACTTGTTCACCTGTTGATGCCCAACACAGCATTCTCTGCTGGGGTCATTTAGATAAACTAGCAGCTCATTATCAAATTGCAATACACCTTATACAGAAGATACTGTACTGCTAAATTTTGGCAACACTTGAGAAAATAACTGAGAAATCTGTGTACAGCTCCTTAGTGAGTGCTGCAACACAATTACAGTTTTTTCTCAGTCATTTCCATCAGATTATTGCTCACACTGACGAGTTTCTGGACTCCCAACAGATTATTGCTATAACATCTGTTTCCTCAGTGTTCATTTCACTGCCCTTTGCAAGGTAATTACTCTAACAATCACTCTGTTTTCAGCACGATAAAGAACTTTTTTACATTATTCTTGTTTCTCTGGCCTCCATTACAGACAGACAACCTATGTCATGTGGGAAAGGGGGTGTTTATTCTCTTTCACAGTTCAATTCAAGCAGACAGATTTCCACCTTGTACCATTTGAGCTGGCAAAAACTGCAAGCACGTTGCATCCCATGCTAATCCTCTTCTCCTGCTTCCTCATTGTGTTTTTCCCTATCACATTATTTTATTTCCTATTAATGATTAGCAGCAAGGGTACCCATCTCCCTTCTATTCCTCTTCCAAGCTGCTTCAAGCATCATAGACTATAAATGTTGTAGTTTTGTGTAAAAGGGGAAAAACACCTCACAAAGCAAAACCCTACTATATTTGCATAAACATTTAAAGAACACATATTTAAAATGCCAGTAATGTTAAGACATCCCTAATGCAGCAGTTCATTTCTCATATGGCATTACATTAGCCAGTTCACAAAGATAACGTCTTACATTATCCAAGACATGCATAAAAACTTGCACCACCCAAAGAAACAAAAAGTCTACGAAACATATATCCCCAACCCCTATACCCAATCATCAAAAACAAATAAAAAATAGCCACTCCAGG
>WEIU01020960.1:11892-49885 GCA_013389925.1 Aegithalos caudatus
CGCTGGGGCCGTACCACGCGGTGTGGGGGGAAGGATCTACCCTAGGCCTCGGGGCCGCGGTGCTGCCCCCTGCGGGGCGGGCGCACCGCCCGGGCCCGGAGTGCTTTACAGGGATTGACCTCGCCCGGCCTGGCCGCTTTTTCCGGCCCACGGGAGCGGCTGCCTGGGCTCCTGCAGGCCCTGGGCTGCTTCCCGGCTGCGCTCCGCGGAGTGGGAACGCAGAATTTCCGGAGCGCTCAGCTGCGAAATGCGGATTGCAGCATGGTCAGAGCTGACTGAGATTTCTGCGCGGTGCTCAAGTTAAAAAATGCTGTAGGGTCTTAGTTTTACACTTCTCTTAGGCTGCCTGGAGAATCTCGGTTTAAGTTTTCATAAGCATTTTATCTGTGAAGAACTCACGGCATCCTCCGTAGGAAAATGAATCACCTTTAAAACGGGGAGCGTTTTCTGATGTTGGCTGAAGGGTTTGTGTCACAAGCCTTTAATTAGTTCCGACGTGCTGGCGTTTTCGCTGGTGATTCACACAGCAGTGTGGGCAGGAGAAATTTGAAGTTACTGTTTGTCTTGCCGTAGTAGGTGTATTTTATAGCTGCTACTGCGTAGCTGCTTCCCTCTAACCTGTTTAATTTCTGGATTTATTTTGAAGCATCTTTTTTTCTTACTCTCATTTGCAGTTAGCATTCTATAGGACACCTGCTGATCATTGACATTAATGGTTAGCTTGATGAGAAAGCAATTTAGTTGAGTCTTCAACACAATTTATTTTTAAATAATCCGAGGCAGTAGTTTATTTAGATTTTCTCTTTCTAGCTGTGATGCCTTCTATTTTGAAGGGCGCTTGTGTGCTTTCCTTCATAACTGTTGAAGTTTTATTTACCAAGCAGCTACAGCAACTTAAAATGTACTTGGCAAGAAACATGGGGGAAATAATTTAATATAATCTTTTTTCTCCCTCACTATTTCTTTAACATGTGGGTATTTAATAATCGATTAAGCCCCATGGGACAATACTATTGTAAGATGCACTATGCATTTCTATTTGTAGAATCATAGAATCATTAAGGTTGGACAAGATGGTCAAGTCCAATCTTTGACCAATCACCACCAGGTCAACTACACCATAGCACCAATTGCTGTGTCAAGTGTGTGGCTATCCAGGTGCAGCCAACCATGTTTCCTTACTGGCTTTTTTAAAATTATTTTGCAGTTCTGATACCACATTTTCAATAACGTTGAACAGAAAAGATGCTCTCACAGAGGATCAGAAGACCTTAGCTTCATATGGGATTGTTTCTGGTGATTTGATATGCTTGTTACTAGAAGAGCCAGATGGACAACCCAGCCTACCTCCTCCTCCTTCTTCTCCTCCCTCACTTCAGAATGGTCATGAGCTGTCCACCTTGACGACCAACAAAAGTCAGGCCAACAGTCCAAAAGAGGGAGAGCAGAATGGGCAATCTAACAGTGAGAAGGCTCAGGTGGAAGTTCAGGGGACTGATGAAAGAGTAAGTACATGAGAATTTTCCTGTACAGCACAAGACAAAAAAGAAGGTATCCTGTTGTGTCAGTTGCTGTACTGTGTAGGACTGAATTTCTTGATAATATTTGGCTCCTTATACTTGTCTGATACATGCTCAGTTATTTGCATGGAAATTTGTCTCTATTCATTGTATATTACTGTGGCACAGAAGCTAGTTCATAGAGCCCAAAGCGTTTCAGGTTTACAAGAGTAGATGTTTTTGCTGCAACGTGCACTTAAGTAAGTAAGGATTATGTTTCTTGCCTGCCTCAGTGCTGTCTTCTTGAGGACCTGATTCTAGATCAGAGCAGATGCAACAGGCAGGGTTGAAGACAGGCTCTTTTTTTTTTTTTGCCCCCTTTCCTGACCCTTGCATTAGATAAATGATTACAGTTTTCATTCTACTTTTTTAAAATAATGTCTGTATGTGTAGTTTTGTCAGTTAATTAGTAACAA
Source organism: Aegithalos caudatus (assembly GCA_013389925.1). Classification (NCBI taxonomy): domain Eukaryota; kingdom Metazoa; phylum Chordata; class Aves; order Passeriformes; family Aegithalidae; genus Aegithalos; species Aegithalos caudatus. Next base: position 13,868 of record WEIU01020960.1, read on the forward strand.
TCCATGATTAGAAGAAAAAAAGCTACAAGGAAGCTGGAGTCTTCCTCAGGTGGCAGCAGGTGCACTCCATTGATTGATTTTTTTTCCTCACTGCTGTTTAGGCTTGTTGTGTTTGTTGGCAGCCCAAGTTACCATTTTGGTTACTTGCCATGCAGACTGGCTAAGTAGAAGTATATGGTGTTATTCTAGTGATTAAATTATTCATGTGTTGTTGCAGAAATTCTGATGAAGGTTTAATATATTATGATTGCTTTGTCTTCAGTTAGTATATGCAATTACATGACAGACCCTTTCATGAAGGGTTTACATTAGAAATATTAAAAAATCCAAAGGCTACCTATATAATCCCAGTCCCCATCTGGAATGCTAGAAAATGGAGGTGTAATGAATTTGTACAACTTGCATGTGAAATCAGGTTGGAATAAGCAGATGTATATAGAGGTGTATATAGAGGTTGCTGTATATAGAGGTGTAGTTTTCTGAACAAAAATATGTTTTGCTTTTTCCCCCAAAGGCAGGATCCAGCCTAGAATTTCCTTCTGGATTAGTTCCAGAAGATGCTGACCTGGAAGAAGGTATAGGTTCCTATCCCTCTGAACCCATGCTATGCAGTGAAGCTGCTGATGGTGAAATACCCCATTCCTTAGAGATGCTCTACCTTTCTGCTGAGTGTACCAGTGCCACTGATGCCTTGATCGTTCTGGTTCATCTTCTCATGATGGAGACAGGCTATGTACCTCAGGTAGGTAGGTGCAGCACCAAACAGAATTTTCTGGGTTATTGTGGGGAAGAGGTGGAATATATAAGATGCCTCTGAGGATCTGCTTCTGCCTTTATATATGTCAGTTGGCTGCAGGGGCTGCTGAAGGATCAGCTTGTCTAATTTCCCTAAGCAGAAAGGCTTCTGGCTAAAGACTGGAGCAGCTTTTAGGTGTGGAAGAAGAGACCTGTCCTTGTGTTTCTTTTGGTCCTCACTGGGACCCAGCTGAACCTCCTGCTTCTGCCTTATACTGTAGAGCATGTGCAGATGTGCTTAGGTTGTAGCACTTCCCCTTAAGTGTTGGTGTCATCTCAATGATATCCTGTCAGGTGGTACTTAATGAGGCCTATGTCTGCCAAGAAACTGTCTCTAATTCCATATTCAACTAAGTATCAAGTTTGGCTTTGGTTTTAGTGATCTATAGAGGTATTGTACTCAAGCACCTATGGCCATACATCTGTACAATGTATGGGTTCACTTTTTCCCTTTACATTTTATGTTTAGTAATACATGGCTGAACATGGAGAAAAAGACTTGGTCTGAGGCAGGTGTTTAAATTCTCATCTGTTTTCTTGCAGTGAGGCTGACTAGGCACTTGTGGGTGTCTGGTTGACCAATACCAGTTTAATAAATCTGCTAAGTTCATTGCATCCCTGTAATTTGAAGTACTATGTAAATAATACATTTGCCACTGGGAATAGTATTTTTTTATGGCAGTGAGCAGGCTTGGAGGTAGGGAAGATGATTGCCCTGCAGATTCAAGTGGAAAGAAAGAACCTACATTTACCTGTGGTTGCATTGTATCTGTATCAATATTTCTGATATTCCTCTGAGCCTTTTCATGCTGAAATTGACAGCAAACCTGTTAGTTGACTCAAGTTTTCTAACTAATTTCAAACTATGATTCTTAAGGCCCTGTCAGATACTGGAAGTTCACAGAAAAGGTGCAAAAACATTTTTTTTTGTGCAGAAAATTAATCATGTGCAGGAGTTTTCAGAATGCTGGAATGGGTGACAGAATGAAGGATGTGTCTCAGAGAAATAGGTGTGATTGCTCACTGAATGTGTGTTCCTATCAGGACAAAAATTAATGAACTTCACTTAGATTTGCTGTTAGCTTGGGGGAAAATGTGTATAATCATATTCATAATCACTGTGTCATTAGGGCTGACCTAATAGTTGAATTGCAAGCATCATTCTGCCATTTCCTAACTTCTAATCCTTTTCTCACCCCTCAGCATTGGTACATTGCAAAAGTATAACAGTGTGTTTGTTACCTCTTTACATTTGTAGGGGGTAGAAGCCAAGGTAGTCTCCATGCCAGAGAAATGGAGAGGGAATGGTGTTTATAAGCTGCAGTACACACATCCCCTTTGTGGAGAAGGTTCTGCTGGTTTGACTTGTGTGCCTCTGGGAGATCTTATTGCTATTAATGGTGAGTCAGTCAAGTCTTCATCCTGGATGTACATTCCTAAGTATCACCATTGTTTAGGAAGAGAAAACTTCAGTGTGTTTTTGTGTGTTTTGAATTGCGTTTATGTTACTTGGGTTGCTGAGGTGCAGGAGATGCCTCTTCCTGGTGCTGAATACTCTTGGCTTTCTGGTCTCTGTGTTGACTGTTTCTTTTCCTCTTGTATCAGATTAATCCCTAGGAGATTCAGCTGTCCTTTTCATTGCAATGTTGTAGAAATATGTTCGTTGTCTCATTTCATAGGAACTTTGGTACATACTGCCAGACATGAAGGAAGTAGATTTGCTTCAGCTACAATGTTTTGGCTTCTTTTATGTTTTTTGCAAGACTTACAACTTCCAGACTATTGTATTACTTCAGTAATGAAGTGGTCTTTATTGTCTCTCTGTGTTTTAAATTTTACAATGTCTTTCTTTCTTACATTTATAGCAACATTAAAAATCAATGAAGAGATTAGAAGTGTTAAGAGAATTCAGCTATTGCCATCATCCTTTGTTTGCTTTCAGGACCCAGGTAAGCCTGAGCTATGATCTCATAGTAGTAAACTGAAAAGTAAAGAAGGGAAACAGTGGGTAGGAATATACTTTAGTAGAGCACCAAATAAGTACAGAATAGCAAAAAAGAATAAAAATGTGGTTACCATTTAGGTTAGTAAGTAAAGGTAAAGGAATTCAGGGTGTAGCCATTTACTCACACTTGGTTGTTAGCACAAATCATATTTCTTGTATTAACAATGTAAGGAAAGAACCTTGCAAAGCTCAGTTCATCCTTTGGCCCACATGCCTGTTATTTTTGAAGTCCTAGGCATATGTGTGAATCTCTGGGGCAGTGCTGGGTGATATCCCCATTCTGCCTGGCAGCTCAGGACTTCAAAGGCTGGTGGTACCTACATTTTTGTTGTGGCACTGTAGTTGTTAAATTCCTTTTGTCAGGAAACATGTTCTGACCACATAGGTTTCTCCAAAGTCCCAAAATTACAGGGAAAACTATAGTGAGGGAGGAGAGAAGGGCAGATCCATGCAGATCCTTGTAAGCACAGACCTGACCATCCTTATATTCTCTGAAGGATATGAGTTGCTTTATTAGTAGTCCAGGCTGACTCAATTTCCTACGTTCTGTGTAGTCCCTGATGTACAAGTCTAACTGAAAGGTTGTAGAAGAACTGAGTGCTGAAATGTATCCAGTATAACAGTAAAGTCTTCTTGCTCCTCTTCAGAGAACAGAATGGAAGGATACTTCTGTCAGAGAAATGAAGGTTGCAGGCTTTTAGGACATAGATGTATGTTAGGCAGGAGCTTTGAAATCTGACAAAGGAAGCTCTGGCAGCTTGAGAGTCAATTTGTTTCCAGAGAACTCAAGTCTTTCCTTTAACTGTGCCTTTTAAGGCCAAAGGGAAAGCTTAGCCCAATCATGGAACTGGTTTGTAGTTCATGAGTGACTGACTTGTTGCAGGATAATTACACTCTAGCTGCAGAGCTGCTCCCATCAAAATCACAAGCAGATTAAAGTTGTGCTAATAAGAAAAGTGTAATTCTTATACAAGTTTTGTATTATAACCTTTTGAAGTTAAGCTTTTTCCCTCTCTTCTTTGATAGAGAAGGTTGCAGGTGTTTACAAAGATCTTCAGAAATTATCCCGTCTCTTTAAAGACCAGCTGGTTTACTCTCTCCTGGCTGCTGCCCGACAAGGTGAGAGAAAATATTTACAATTAGAGATGGTACTTAATTTTTGAGGATGGAAGGAAGGAAGTCAATCTAAAGCTTTGAAGGAAGAGTATTAGAAACAGCTGTTCAGTGATAGGCATATAAACAGTAGGCATAAGTAAAATATACATGCTAAAGTAATCATATTGATCTTTGTAACTCAGAAAATGTTAATATAATACTGGTTTTAATTTGGTTGCTCTCGTCTCACTTCAAAGATGGAAATGGAGTGGCTGTTTTCCATGCATAATGATGAGGAAATCCTACCACAATAAGTTTGTAGCAGTAATTCTGTAGTTTTGATCAATTTCTTTGTCAAAACAGAAAAATTTATTTAGCATCATGTTTGGAAGTCTGACCTCAGGAATGATCTTGCTAGGAGCTGGTCGTTGGGGACTTGGAAAGGATGGTAGGAAGTAACCCAGGCTGGTGTTTGTGAAGCAGTAGGAAGCCAGGCGTTCTATGCATAGTTACTGCCATAAAAGGTCTCAGCTTTGTATTCTGAAGACAATGAAATTCCCTCTAGACTCAGTGCGTGAAGTTTTTAGGTGAAGCATATGCTCTGTATTTGTGTTTTTTGCAGGCTCGTGAAATTGGGCAGGTTTTTTTTTTTTCTTTACTTGTTTCTTAGATCTACAGCCTATAAACATAATTTGGTGTGTGGAATGTTTCTTAGGCATAGTGCTCAATATAAAACGTCATTTGCCCTATTTTGTGCACCTCGTAAGTGTAAGTAGAGTTGCAAGAGATCTGTTTTGCAAGGAGTCGCATCACAGTAGTTGCTCAGAAAAGTGATATAACTCAGGCATCAAAGAGAGAGGATGTAAGGGAAAGATTATAATGTTCTTTTTTTTCAGTCTTTAGAGATGGAAGCACTACCTAAATGATGTAGAGTTTACTCTATTTTTTCTGAACTTTCTTTCTCCTTTCTGTAGCTTTGAACTTGCCAGATGTGTTTGGGTTAGTGGTCCTTCCTCTTGAGCTTAAACTTCGGATTTTCAGACTCCTGGATGTCCGTTCCCTCACCTCTCTCTCTGCCGTTTGCCGTGATCTCTACACAGCTTCCAATGACCAGCTTCTCTGGAGGTTTATGTATCTGCGGGATTTCCGAGGTAATGTCGAGGCACATCTTCTAATTACATTCTGATGTTAACAGAGGGATTAGTTCTGACAGGTTTTGATAAGAGTCTCCCCAGGCAAATAATGATATTGAATTACTGTGAGTGAATGCAGTTGTTGATGATACTAATTAGTACAGTTGGTCAGGTGTGATTCAGGTGGATGCAGAGTTTTCTGCCAAGGAAAATGGTTGGCAATCTTCTGAGCCACTACTGGTGCTCCACGTGGTTCTTCCCATTGTGTGGTATAGGCTTTTCTTGTTTTCATCGGTTTCCTTTGTTTACCTTAGTGTATTGGCTACTGCAGATATTAGGAAGTGGAGGGAAGATATATTCCTGCTTCAGTTTCTCACAAGAGAGTAAGGAAACAAAGGTAATCAAGGGAAGTGCTGTCAGAAGGCAAAGGCAGACAACGTTTTTGGGGTTTCTCTATTTAGTAACATTTGGAGATGATGCTTTACATGGAATGGGTGTGCAAGTAGATTATCTATCAAATTGACCTGGAGTTTTATATATTTTAAGATGCATTATCTTTAGAAAAAGATGTATTGACCAAAAGTGTTTTTTGTATCTTGATTATTCTTTGAATTCTGATGAACTGCAGGTATCTGTGATACAATATCTGTTGCTTTTCTTAATACTTTGCTTCTCTTTGTAGATCCTATTGCAAGGCCTTGTGACACAGACTGGAAAGAAGTAGGTGGCTTTTTTATATAATCTCTCTGAGGTCAGTCTTAGTTTGAGAATTGAGTATAAACTTTGGTAGGCAGTAACTTTGAGTTAAAGTTTAGCTTAAAAGTGTGGTGTTCTGTGTATGCATGTTGTTCAGACTAGTGGAAAGGAGCATCAACAAGTTACATGGTGCATGCTCAAACGGGGTTAGAGACTTTCCAAGGGTGCTGTGCCTGGTTTTCTGCGGGCAGGAAATTGCTGCTCTATGTCTTCAGACTGGTGAGGAGCACTTTTTTGAGAAATACTGTAAAACTGAATGCAGTTGCTGAAGCTGGAACACTTTGAGAGCTTTAAAATACCTTTTATTTTTTTTCTGTCTGCAGCTATACAAGAAAAAGTTGAAACAGAAGAAGGAGGCCCTGAGATGGAGGCACATGATGCTTCTGCCCCCTATACCTCATCCAATCCCCTTTCATCCTAACCCATTTTATCCTAATCCCTTTCCACCGAACCCATTCCCATCAAATCCAATCTATCCCCCAATGATAATTGGGGGAGAATATGATGAGAGACCAACACTTGGAGACCCAATTAACTCACTCATTCCTGGCCAGGGAGAAGCACCAGGTCAGTTTCCTCCATTCAGACCACATTTTGACCCAATTGGCTCCCTGCCTGGAGCAAACCCTACGCTTCCAGGACGAGTTGGTCCCAGTGACAGGTTTCCACCTCGACCCAGCCGGGGCCGCCCCATGGACATTCGCCGTGCATTCATTTGATTGCTGCTTTTCCTTTCAGGGAGTTCTGTAGTCGCTCAGCTTGCTTTCTAACTGCAGGAAATTTGCAAATCCCAGGCACTAACATCTGCCTTCAGATTGTGTCAAGAACATGTGTGCATGATGATGTCCCAGCCACAGAGGCTGGGTTTGTTTTGTGCTCTGGTAGTGCTGTACCACCTGGCACTTAAGGTCTGTTCCTCAGAGATCTAGGACTTAGAGCAATTTATTCTGCTGCCCCCCTTCCTTGCCCTTAATTGTCTGTGAAGTGCTACTTAGAGAGCAGAATACCAGCCAAATCCTTACTGCATCAGATAAAGAGCACTTTAAATACAAACCCTCTAGTTGTCTGTCTTACTTGGAGAGTTTTACTGAATTGCCAGGATGAAAGGTTTTGTTTAAAATTTACCTGGCTAATTAATAATCTTTATTAACAAAAAGTTAGCACATAGGACAGGATACTGCCACTGTTATGGTAGATGTGCATTCATGGAAATTTTTAAAGGTGTTGTTCCCTTTTTCCTTTAATACTTTATTAGGTAAAAAGCTTTTTTGTATTGTTATTTAATGGACATAGAATACAGCAAAGGGCTTTTCTTTACAATGGAAATATTAGAACACAAATTAATTCATTTTACAAACAATTGAGTAAAGTCATGCTACAGTGCAACTCAGAAGTCTAAACAGAAGCAGAGCAATTTTACAAAGAATCAGCAGCAAAAGTTTTTTGACTTTTTCCTTGACTTTGCAAATAAGAATCTGTAGCACGTGACTGCGTTTACTGTGTTTGAACTAAAAGTGGTGCGAAAATGCATCTTTTCTCCCTATCTGACGTACTTAAAGAATTAAATAGGCTGACCTGGTTGCAGTGGGAATGGTATCACAATAACATGAGATACAGAATGAATTCTGACTTCAGTAAATTCCATGTAATTCCATTACATAAGTATCAGATGATATCTTGCCAAAAGGAAACGTGTTGTAGCGTGTTATGAGCACCTTTCAAGTGTTGTCTTATTAACTAATGAGCAGCTAACAAGACCACTGTGATAAGACCTGCAAGCTGATGTTGGAGCTCAAATAAATGAAGACTAGAATGACTTAACTTTGCTAGAACTTTTAATTTCTTATGTATTTTTTAAGATGATTGATCTCAGTGTTTCTATAAATGTGAATGGTACTAATGATTGTTGTGACAACTGATACTATTTTCTAAAACTTTATGGAAATTTCATCTGTGGAAATGGAATGACATTTCCTGTTAAATACAAGCTATTTAGTCAGTAATACGTGCTTTTTCAGGTGAGATTTCAGTGGTTCATCTTGTTTTGTATAAAAGCAGCTGACTTGAGTAAGGTCAGGGAGCTTTGCCAGTGGAAGTGAAATATAATACTTTATTTTGCTGTCAAATGTTGTATTGCTTTTTTTTCCTTTTCTACTTCACAGAGATAATTTTCCTTCACTACCAAGATTAGCCTTAACTTTTAACATTTGCCGTCAGTGGTTGAATTGCCTTGTTCCAAAAGCATTTTCACCAGTGAAATGTATAGTCAGATCTCTTAGAGTTTGCAGAAATTCTTTATATTCAACTGACATAAAACAGAAAAAGGAAGTCTACACTGTATTGGTCTTATTTTGTCCTTGTGATGACTGCTTCAGCAATACATATATAATATTCAGATAAGGTTACAGAGCTTCAACTGATAAAACAATTTGTAACTTACCCTTTTTTTTTTTTTCCTTTTTCCCAAGCTATTTCTGGGAACAGTGATCACATAATGCACATGAGAAGTTAATTTTGTGGTGCCAGTGGTACTTGCATTGCCAGTGCCCGGATGACAGTCACATGGTTTGCCCTGCTGGCAAGCTGTGTGCTGCTCTGTAATTGGGCCCTCTTTGCCATGAAGACAACCATGCCAGAGGTTCAATTTATCCTGGATTTTGGCATTGAAGTATTTGTTTTTGAAGTAATGAATTCAGCCCTTTTACATATACCCCACTAAGTGACCTGAAGATATTTTTTCCCTTTTTCTGTTGTCCCTCACATTCTAGTAAGGGTTTTGTATGCCAAAGATTAGGAGACCTGACTTAACTGGAGCTGTAAAGTTCCTTTAAGAGGAGTTCCTGTTATTCATGAAATGGTATAAAGTGAGTATCTCAGGACCAACAGTATAAAATTAGAAGACAAAACAGAAAACTAGCTGCTTGCTTTATTTGCCAGCTCCTAAGTCAAGTGTGTATGCCATTGCAATGATAAAAATGACAATGCCATGCCATTGCAAATGATAGAAGAGAAATCACAAAAGATGAAATGCCTTAAGATGAGCATTCCTTACTTGTACTATTCATCAGTATCTAGCACTGTAAAGGTTGCTACTGAGTCACTTGGAAAAAAAGGAATTATTATCCTTTGCTTTTCTGTGTATTGTTTTATCTTATTAATGAAACTTTAAGCCAACCAGATGAAGCAACTGAGCCATGCACAAGGTGTAAGGTCTTACGTACCTGCTTGTGATTAGGAAGACTGTAAAATACCACTGCGTTTACAAGTAGGACTGCTGTTCTTCTGGACCTTAGCTTGCCTGGGACTGTGTGTTCATTTCTCTTGAAATACCACACCTGGCTATGACAAGAAGGTCAAGGTGTTCTTCAGTTTGTAGCTAAACAGCAAAATGTAAACTGATTTCCTAGGTGATGCGTATGGTTGGGTGTTGTAGCTGTGTCCCAGCTACTTCTTGGGCTGGACCCAAACACACAAACCTGCTCTTGTTTCTTGACTTCCATGTGAAGAAAATAAAGCAAATAGGACAAAAGAAGCTTTGACCAGGTGCTCAGTTTTCATATCTGTGTGAGAAAGATCCCAAGGTGTGCTGTGGGTTTTGTGTGCCCTGTGATTCAAATGTAGCTTCTTTTTACCAGTTTTTTCTGTTTCTTACTGCCCCTACTGTTTCTTACTGCCCCTGCTGTTACATTTAGGTACCTAAATGCCTCTTGGGTGTGCCTTAGTTTGCCATTAACATAAAAGAATACCCCTATTCTCTTTAGAATTTCTAGAGTGTAGGGATTTTGGAGTAGAAAGCCAGCATCAAAGGCTATAACTTGAAGATGGGATGATGCATTTGTGAATCTCCTGCTAGCCACGTCTAATATGTGAACATCATGGCTGTAGACTGGAGTGCACTGTTGGGACAGTTACAGGACACACCAGATTTTCATCATTCTAACTTTGGAAATAAACTCAGTGTTATAAAGCATTTCTGTGAATAGAACTGAAGGTGCTTTTTCAGGAGCTATGGACTAACTAAATTAAACTGAGAGTGCCTGTTGTTTGTACTTGATGTTGCAACTTAAAGCCAGACAGTGAGCTGCAGTTCTGTTTGCTTGTCCCGTGAAAGGTGACAGCTTGGAGCTGTAGGCAAATGAAGAGATTGAGTCACTGCTGGGTATCAAAGCCAACAGTGCTTTCCCATTCCTGTGGTCTGTCAGAGGGCAGCCCTGCTGTGTTCAAATGCAGCCTCAGCAAATGACCCAGCTGTTGCACTTTCAGCAATAAACTGCTGTCGATTTATGGGACTATGCTGTACTAGTCACCATTCTTTTTTTGTTTATGTTGTGTTGGTGAGGGAATCACGAAGTTTCAGGGGATAAAGCAATTGAGGATTCTTGTAGTAAAACTTTCATTTCTGCCTCTGCATCTCTGGTGACCATTTAGTGGGAAAGGCATAAACCATGCTGAGGGATGTGTTACAGAAGGAAATCCTCTCCTGCCAGGGTTGTTTTACCTCTTCTTCATATAGTGAAGCCTGTTAATCTGCTTCTCTTGCCAATGGGACACTGACTGCTCAAGGCCATTTCTCACTCTTTTATTGCTCCTGGAGACTGCAAAACAGCAGGGACTGTGGTGTTTTTTGTTTTTTTTTTTTTTTTCTCAGATGATGATATATTTATGATGCTACATTGTAAACTGCTTATCAAACCATGAAGGACAGCACAGGACTGAGAAAAACAAAACAGAAGACAAACCATCAGAGAATAAAGTGGTTCTGTAATGCTGAACTTGAGGTATAAATCGATCCAGATTAGTCTCTTGAGGGACTTCCAGTCTGGAAAAGCTGTGCTGTTACTTGACTTTGTATGTGCAAAGGCCTGCTCAGGGGTGGGTCATACAAGGTCCAGATGACTTAATTGGATTTAGATGTTCATTACAGGTGCTATGCAGGAAGGATTTCCTTGTTTGGCTTTATTCCCACCAGTGAATCACAAGATCCAAGATGGCAAATGCAGCTGTTGCTTTTGCTGCTTTGGGGATCTCCTTGTTTAAGTGACAGCAAAGATCTCAGCCATTGGGTCAAGTATTTTTTTTAACTTACTGACCTCGCTGGGCATTCCTAAGTTTCATCACGGTGAAGTTGCCAAGGGAAGCACAAAGCCAAGCTTAGCCTCAAAACTGCATGTTGAGGAGGTGGGATGAGGACTGGCACCTACATTATGTGTGTTCCAAACAGATCTCCCAGGGTGGAAGGGGTAGGCTCTCAGCTGGTAGAAATAGCTATAAATACGTGGGTTTATGCAGGGTGGGTGAGCTTCTTCAGTCATGAACACGGCTTGTATGGGGTTTGTCATGTCCCAGTTCCAGTATATGTACACAGCTTCTTCATTCAGTGTTGCAGGCTTAGAGGTAAAGCACACCAGCAAAGATCCATCTCTGTCTTCTCTGGAAGAATAATTCTTGGGAGTGGTCAGGGAGAACTAATACTGATTGTTACCTGTTTGGAACAATCCCATACATGCCCTCCTGTGGCTTTGTATCTCAGGAAGGACCCAGGTCCTTCCTTATTTGTGAAATACAATTTTCCAGTTCTGTTGCAAGTTTGTCACCTTGCATTCATTTTGCATTCACCCCAGTAAAGTCAGAGGGAATTCAAGGCAGGAGACAGGATTTCACTCCATCTCTCTGTCCATTCAATATTATGGAACACTCAGTGTACAAGTATGTGCACTTCATCAGCTCTGCTATTAATTAAGAGTGTTCCTGAGGGACATAAACAGCCAGATGTTAGCAAGTCACCAAAGTGCTTGGAATTTAGCTGGATTTTGTCTGGAATTTGTGTGAATGAATGTGAACTCTGGTGTTTTCAGGGGCAGGAGAAGAAGTTGTTTTTTTGTGTGGAAGACCCATTTCTTAGGTTATTTTTGAACTAAGGCTACAGGTTAGAACATGACATTTTTCCCTCAGAACTTGGGAATCACACACAGGGGACATAAAAGCAAGTCATGAAACAGAGATGTTTTATCTGCTATGAGCAGAGTGATCTGGAACAAAGCAGCAGTCCATCTGGCTGACCTGCTTGTGTGATCTTTGGTGCTTACTGATGCCTGTACTGTATTTATCTTGAACATAGTTTTGCTCTGTAAAGTGACCTTCTATGAAGTTGGTATAATGAAATTCCACAGTTCACTAGATGCTCAAGCATGCTCACTTTGTCAGTCAATGGATACTTATTCTTGACTCTGCACGTGTGTTTCTGAAAGAAGGCAATTTTTTTTTTTTTAGCTTGACCTTAACAAGAATTCAATAATTGGAAGTTAACAATTGTATTGACTATATACAAATCAAAATAAAACCCAATTTGCACTGTCATAACTGTGTTGACTCCACAGGGGTTAGCAAGAGCAAAATTTGCTTTACAGCTCAATCATTTGAACAGATGTGATTCTGATTAGGCACAAAACCCAATGAAATAGTGGCACTTTTATACAGTCATGTTTTAGACCGTTATTTGAATATTTTCTTTGTATTAAAACAACTATAGTTTTCTAAATTCCCTTTACCCAGGTGTTAATTGTAAATTGCTGGGTTCATTGAGTGTATTCCAGGATGACATCAGGTATGACATAATGTAGAGTGAGGGCTGACAAGAGGACTGTTAATCAGAAAATAGGCTAGCAAATGATTTCCTCAGGTTGCGGATGGTCTCAGCTTTTGCCTCATCTTCAGTGGCATTTCCTCGCTGAGATGGCTCAGATACACTGAAGCTGTTTGTCAAGGATTGTGATTTGCTGAAAGGGAAAACAGAGTTCAGTCTCAATAGGAGAAGGTGGGAATTCAAAGCTAGTTACTCATGCTTTGTGTTTCATCACACAGACAAATGCAAGGATAAAAGGAGAGGTTAGTGTGGAAAATATCCATGTGCTAAGACATCTAGGAATGCGGGAGGTAGGACAGAATGGGGCATAGGCAAGTGGTTCAGTCCAAACTGACAAGTGCTGATGAAAACATCTGACTAGAAGTATGCAATTGCCATTTGGTGAAGCTGTTGTGAGAAATCCTTAAGTAATTTCACTACTAATACAAAAGAAGGGATTAATATTAGGGGTAACCTCTCATCAGCCTTACCAGGAATGATGGTGTTGGCCTTTCAGCAGTGAGAGCACCAGAGGCTGGATAAGTTGGAACTGAGATCCCCTGCAATGTGTGCTGTTTCCTGCCCTCCCCAGCTTGTCTGCTCTGTCAACTCTCTAATTCAGGTCTTGGGGTTGACCACACTACTCCTTCTGGCTTTTTATCTGCTAGTGGTCAATTTCAGATCAGGACTCTTCTTTTGAATTTTCCCTGCTACCATGCTTAGTTTCTTCTGATCACTAATAGGTATCCAGCACAAAATCAGACTGGAAAAAGTATCTGAAATATGTATAGTGTGGTGACTCCATCCCTAGCACTAACATTTTGATCCTTAGTACACCTCTTTAGTTTGCCTCAATAGTGTAAATGTGAAAGCCTGTTCCAGAACATCACTCCTCTGCTTCTCAGAAATTGTCTTATTCCTAGCCTATGTTTTGTTCTGGCCTGTTCATACCAATTTGCTTGTGTTAACTTCTTGTCAGCATCAGACTTTTTTTTGGTCAGTTTTACTGCCATGGTGCCAGCTAGATATTGTCCACAAAGGATGACAGCAAAAGCTGCTTCCAAAGATCCACAATAGTTCAGCAGTGTGCTCTGCTCCAGAAGAGTGCTTTCCAAATGGTCACTGTCTGGAATTTTATATACATGAATAGGGCCACTTTCCCTTCCTCCTGTCTCCCCTGCCTTTCTACTACTAAATGCAAAAAGAACCTTTGTGGCCCCTGCTCTTAGGAAATACTGAAGAAGTGACTCCTGTTGAGCTTTCTGGGCAATACTGTGCTGTTTGCAGCCTGTAAGGAGTATACACCCTGCTGGGAAGGCAGTGGCTGTGTTGATGTGGCCAGGGTACAGTACACTAGATTAACAGAGTTCACTAGATTAACAGTGAGCAAATGAACAAGAGGAAGAGTGTGAAATCTTAGAGATGTCAAATACAAGGTATTCTTCCTGACAACAGGATACACATTAACCTGTGAAGTTACTCACAGTTGTGCAGGCCTTTGTCCCTGGGGCTGCTGCCTGACAACACGATATGTTCTCCATGTCAGCTCAGGGTACTTCTTGGACAGACTTATTCTAATATCTAGAGATACTAGCAGTATTTCAGAGCACTTACTTCAGGTGTGGGTGTGGGGTGGTTTGCTGCTTGGACATTTCTGTGGGGCTTGGCTGGCTGGGAGCCCGGCCTTGGGCAGGAGGCCTCGGCTGCTGTGGAGGGAACATGCCTGCCTTGGAAGCCTGGACTGGAGACGACCCAGTTGCTGATCTGACTTGCTGTGGAGATCCAGGTGACCTTTGCTGCTGAGGGGAAGTGGACTGGGGACTCTGGGGCTGCTGTCCTTGAGGAGACAGCCGCTGCTGTGCGGATGCGTTTGTTCGTGGAGGCTGAGATCCTTGTGGCTGGCGTGGTCCACCTGAAAGGGACATGTAGACAGAAAGGTGAGGAAATGCCTGTGGTAGGCAACAAGCATGGAACATCTCAGTGGAAGGATGGGTTTGCTAACAGGAGAGAATCTTCAGAGTAGCTTCATGGAGAAGAATATGGCAAATCCTCTTTTATAGGCCTAAAATTGGTATCATGCCCTCCTCTCTAGAGTTGTCCATTTCTCTGTCTTCTTCAGCTCTAAAGATGTCCCTCCACTCTCCCCAAAGGGAGTCACTTCAACCTGACTTACCCTTCATGTATCTGGTGTTTCTTATCCTTGGTGAGCACTTCCTGCTTGGGGAAGGAAGAGTTACTGGAGAATCAGCTCTGTGAAAAATGTAAGCTAACCCTGCTGGTTTGGGTGAAGTCCCTTCATGGGCCCAGCCGTTTGATGTGAGACATTCCATCCTATCACTATCCATATGTCTGTTCCAGAACCATCACCAGGTGCCTTCAGTTGCTTTGGCAGCAGACTCTCAGAACTGAAGACGATGTGGAAAACAATTGGACATGACAATGAGAAATTGCTGGACATGACAGATAATACTATGAGAACCTGACAAAAGTTGCAGATAGTGTTGTGAGGTCTGGCTGGATTTTACAGGTGGTCTGGGGAGTTATATGAGAAAAAGTTTTACAGAGAATTGAATGGGAGTACTGGAGACACATGGGGAGTAGTATCCTGTAAGGCCAACAGCTCCTATCAATAATAGTATGGAATCCCAAGATTACATAGATGTGTTTGGTATCAGAAATGCTAAATTTTGGATGCAGCAAAACTGTGACCAATAAGGAAAAGATAACTTGATGTGGGTGTTAATTTGGTAGAAGGTTGAAATGGAGAAAGGAAGGGAAGGTGCCAAAAATGAGGGTCTAATCAGTTGTGTGAATTGAGTGGCTGGTATGATCTGGCTACCCATGGGGCAGCCCTGTGCTTCATCACCTCAGTATCCATCAATAAGCCAAACATGTTGTTCTGGCCAAGCCATATAAGTCAAACCTACTTCTGCTGTCAGGACGAGCTGGAGGTGTGCTCTTGCTGAGATGGGAACTCCTGGATAGATGGACCAAGGATCTTGGCATTGCAACATTGATGTCTGTTCCAAGCCTGACAATACTAGCATCTTCTCATCACTTCTCAACATTTGTAGCTGCACAGCTTTGTGCAAACACAATATGCCATACTCTGTGCCTCCTGCTCCAGTGCCAGTTTCAAGTGGCCTTGTTTTGCTGAGCCAAGTCCTACCAGTGCTGTCAACTGAATCTATATCAAATTTTCATCAAACTTTCTGAGCTGCTTTGGAATATGACTGTATCTGCCTTAATAGTACACTGAAATGGCTGCCTGCTTGGCAGTGAAATGGAAAATGAACGAAACCTTTATCCTGATACCTTTTATTCAGAAGGCAAACTGATAGGACTCAGTCATCACTGTCATGGGACTCAGAGAACTGTACCTTGTGGAGGAGGCCGTGGTTGTGACAGTTGTCCAAGCGGCGGTCCAATCTGAGATTTCATTGACACAGGCTGAACTTGTGGAGGCTAGAGGGAAAAAAGCCAATCCAGTTAATAGAGAGTCCCCAAAGAGAAGCCCTGAGGTAATACAGGAACTGTAGAGTCATGAAGTGTTCCTTAAATACACATTCACACACATGCAGCATCTGGCTGGTAAAATCTCATGGGACTAAAATGGAGAGGTGAGTAAAAAAGAGCATAGAAGTTGTTTGCTCACAGGGAATAACAAGTTACAATTTAGAATGTTTTTTAGGCAATCAGGAATTACCAAACGTATCTGGCCCGAGGGTTTCTCTTAGTCCCATCTCCCATTTTGGACAGTTGGCAGCACCAGATGTTCCGAAGGAAGGAGGGAAGAACTATGGAAATGGCTGTGGAGTAATCACCTCTGTACCTTTAGGGGTCTCCTCTTGATTACTAATAAGCATGGGCCAGCTTCAGCCCTGAAACATGAAGCTTATTATCTGCTCCACAAAGTCTTTGCAACAGTTCCAGATATTTTGTTTTGGTATTTACATCCAGACCCTTTGAGTCTTGCTCAACTTTCAGCCTGTCTTTCCCATTTCTAATCTTCATTGATTTGTTCTGAGTTTCGAGACTAGTTCTCACAACTTGCCCATGCTAGGCCGTTCATTATTTTGTAAACCTTCATGGCCCTCTCTCTCATTCAACTCCTTTCTAAAGCCAAGAGACTTTAGAATCCCTCCAGTCCCTCCATGGGAATATTTCTGAGCTCCTAATTCTTTTCATCACCAACTTCTCTTTCCCAGCTTTGTAATTTCTCCTGCAAATGCCAGAGATGGGTCTGCTTACATTTTTCCAGATGAAGCAATATCTGGGTTCTCTGTATACATTGCCAGTTCATTTTTCCTGCATCCTAATTTCCTGCTTTTCCCTTGTCAACACAACCATAGGCTGAGCAATGGTTTTCATTAGCCTGTATGCAACAAAGTATTTCTCAAGGGAATGGCTGGTGCCACTTGAAAGTTCTGCATATTGTTTACGCTCTCCCTCTCTCTACCCCCAGCTTAGCTTACTCTGCAGTCTTCCATATGGAGTTTCATTTGCTGTTGTGGTGACTGAACATACATAGTTCTGTCAGATGTTCTTCACTGCCATCCCTGGTCCTGACTAATGCAAATAATTTGGTGCCATCTGCTCTTTCTTCTCTCTTGCTGTTTAGTCTTTTTGACAGATATTTTAATAAACAGATTAAGCAATGCAGAGCTGCTGCACAAAGAACTGGTCCAAAGTTAACAAAAGTCTGAGTAAACCTATTGCACAAAATTGTTTATGAAAACCAGGGAAGCTGGAGACAGTCTGGTACAAGCTGGATTATTTACATGCAGAAGATCATGATAAAAGGGTCTTCAAGGCTCCTGAAAGGTCAGGAGAATGAGCTAAGTGATTCTGGAAATGGGAAGAAATGTTAAATAGTTGGAAACATTGAAATTAGTTTCAACTGACTAACATAAATGTGATTAAATTACCAGTCCATCTTTTGCACTATTTATCTGGGACTTGCAAATGGATAGGGAAGGAAGATCTGGGAATTTTCCATAGGGCTTCTAACCCTACATAGCTTGGGAACTAAACCTTGCCTTGGTGTTGATGGAAATTAACTGTTCTAATGCTGTGAGATCTTGATTAGACCGGGCAAAAAAAGGGTTTTGGATCTCATATTCACCTCTACAATCAAACAAGGCATCTCAGAGATAAAAGGCAAATCAGGTTTTTGAGGCTGAGAGATGAAGAGGTGAGGGCAAGACCACAGTCTTCTGCCTTTGGAAGAGAAACAATGAAGGGAAAGTCTGGGGTCAGAGAGGCAAGGACAGAACCACAGTGTAGCCATGAGACCAGGTTTCATGTTGTAGGCATGAAAGCCAACTAGCCATTAACATCTTATCCTGGGCTCAGCCAACCCACTTATCAACATGGCCAGGCTCAGTATCGTTGAAGTATCCCCTCTGCTAACTGTTTGCAAGAATTAAAATTTTTAACATCTATATCTGAGGTCAGCTTTTGCTACATGATAAACCTTTACCTTTTAGCCCCTCCATACTTTTTTTTAATAGCTTGTCTGTTACCTTGCCTAAGGCTTTTTGGCTAACTACATAATTCTGACTGATTGCCTGTTATCTACCGCTTCATGAAAGAATTCCCAAAGAAATCAAAAGGTAAATCAAAAGGAAATTAATGGGACATTTTTTCTTCTTCACAAAGAAATCATGTGGTAAATGCCCTTAGCTGTGGTTTTTGCTGATTTATTTATTCTTCTGTATTCTTATTTAAATTATCATTTGAGATAATTCATAAAGTCTATGATTTACTTGTCTAAATTTTTCTACATTACTCTTACAGCTTTCAAACCACATATTTTGTATTTGTTGTACACCAGTCCTCTGGAGCAGTAACTATTTATAATTATATTGGACAGTTTTTTTGGCAACTTAGTCTCTTCCCAATTTCAGTCCATTGGATATGGCCATCTGGAGTTGGGAGCTTTTCTAAAAATACCAGACATCATTGATTTAATAACAGTTTTTGTTCTTCTCTGTGTCATTCTGATCACAAAACTCAGGAAAAACTGTTACGAGGTAAAGAAGTTCCCCACTTTCAGCAATTACATTTACTAGAGTCACAACGCTGTGCCTGTTTTCTTCTTTTCCTCCCTTAACTTTGAATGCTCCAAAGAGCCCACCAATTGTTTGGGAGGGTTCCATTTTCTGATGAATGCAAAGAACTTGCTTCATTCTTTCCTCTATTTGCTCCTCAAAATTAATTTCTGTCCTTTCTACATTTCCTTTTATTACTTGTATGATGCCACATAAAGGTCTTCTTAAATGTCAGATTTCCAAATTTGAAAGATTGTTTTCCCATTTGTCTTGAATTTCCTTTTTGTCATTTAACTCTACAAGTTTATTTCTCACATTCTTGCTTCAGGAGTAGATCAGAAATGTATATATGCATTCTGGAAAACAGTGGCCTCTCAAATAGCATCTCTAAAGTTTTACTTCTAGGGAGTTAATTAATTTTCTTTCTCATGCTTGTGTCATAGCCTTACTTTTTTGATATCACAGTTGTCCCTTGGACGTTAAATCTAATGGTACACACTCACTATCTGAATTTGTACCTGGATGTTTCTTACCTCCCTTTAAATTGCTGTCCCACTGTGATATTTGCTTCTTGATAGCTGAAGACTCACATTGTTGTGACTTGTTACTTTTCCATCTCTCTCAATTCTGTGCATTTAATTTCATAATTTCCCCATTTTTCTCAACCCAGAGACTAGTATAGGGAGGTCCAATAATATGTATAGGTATTCTATTCATACCCATAGGATATTCAAGGATTCATATTTCTATGTATTCAGTACTACTGTCGTTGTATTCAGAATTACTCTTTGTATTCCTTCTGTGGAAGTCTTTATCTGTAGCTCTAGGTCTGCATCTCACCAACCTCATATTTAATTATTTCTCTCTGGACACTTCTAAATATTGTTAAAACATTATGTTAGTAATGTACCATGTACAATTTTTGTGATGTTTGTGGCACCAAGCTATTTCTCTACAGTAAAACACTTTAGTTTTTGTTTGTGTAATGTTTGTGGGTTTAGTTTTCTTGATTATATATATATAGGTGTTTCTAGGCTTTATTCCTATGATGATGACGCTTTTCTTATTTGACTCTTCTATTTGACATCCTATCCCTTCAAGATTTTTTTTATTCTTGTTTTGGCCTTAATTTAGGTCTGCTCTAATATAATCCAATTCTGTACCAGTATATTACAGACACAGAAAACAGATGCACCTGTCCATGTTTTCAGTTTATGTTGGCTTGCCCTTTGCTCTTAGTTCATACACTATATCTTGGCTATTTCAAGCAGTTCTTGATTCCACTTTGTAAATGCTATCTCTTCTGTACCACTTTCCCTGCCTCAAAGCATTTTCAGTGTCTATTAAATGTTTACTCCTTCACTCTAGCTAAAACTTAGAGCTACCCCAAATATCCTTCATGCTGGGACCTGGTTTAGCAGGTGTGTATTGTCATATGACAAAGGAAGAGCACCATAAAGTGCCTTCTCCTTTTTTTTTTTTGTTTGTCTCAAGTGGAAATGAAAATTTCATTTCAATGAAAATTTCATTTTTCATGAAGAAGTGAAAAAAGTGTGTTGCAATCAGTTTTTTCCCCTCAACATTTTTACCCTTATCTCTTCTGTTGTACAGATTTGTTGTCCTCAAACCTTCACACTTGACTCTCTATTAGATACTGAAGGAGGTGTAGCAAGTACACCTGGATACTCAGGTTATGTTCTGGGGTGTTTCATTTATATAGAGCTGCCCCCGGGAAATGTGGCAGTAAAAGTAGATGCATTTGATACTCAAATGGATATACACAAGAACAACTAAGGTGTCAGTTTAAATGCAAAAGTAACAGGTTCTTATGTGAGTTCAGCTTTAGTAAAGCCTCCCCCAATGAAGGTGGCAAAGGACATCTCTGAAGAAGAAAATGCAGTAAGGAACGGAACAAGTTGTGCTGGAGGTTGCCACTTTCTGTTCTTGAAAGCAGAACAAGTATGCAAAAACTGGAATGAAACCTATCCTGAGGGTGTTAGATGGAATTGGAACTGGGTATTAGAAGTACCTCTAAAAATGCCTATCTTCAATGTGAATCAATGAATTTAGCAAGTCAGAATGTCTAGATGCTTGGACATGCATCCAAATTCATGTGTGATGTCATATTTATCTGGAAGGAGAGTAAGTGAGAGAGATATTCCTTAGGGGTGCCCACTTCAAAGAGCTTGTGAGAGTCTCCTTTAGAAAAGCAGGAGTATGTCTGTCCAGTAGACTCCCCTATGGGACTGTCCAACTCTCTGAGATGTCTGACTGCCTGACACAGCGAGGAGAGAGAAAAAGAGAAGTCTGGGGAAATAACTTGGTCACAAGGTCTCTATTCACTCATACCCAAGGTCTCAGCGGTGATGGTGTAGATCCAGCAGTGACAACAAGCTGAGTCATTTTGGAAACAACAAGATCAGCTATAAGTTGTCTGTCCTCTTCTATGTGCTCCCCAATCAAGGGCATTGAGCTGTCCATCACCTGCCACAGGAGGCAAAAACAACAGTTAGTAAGGTGGTTTCCTGCTGGCAGATGCCTGTTTCAACTCACCTCTTACATTAACCTGTTTTGTGTCTCCACATCCTTGCCAATATCTATAGTCACCACTCTCCTTATACTGAAACATGCTTGACTTTTCCAGGTGTGGGATTTTGCTTAGGGTTTTTTGGAAATATCCCTCCCCCAACTCTCCGTCTTCCTTCCCTTCACAACTTGAGAGCCAAGCCAAGACTTATGTTGGCTGGAAGCTTTTTAAATTAACTTAATACAAATTTTCTCCTTCACATGCCTCTGATGGATAAGGTCTCTCTGGAATTGTCCCACAGTATTTGGGGGTGACATTGCAACTTAAAGGGCAACAGGAGAAGAGAAACAATATGCCTGAGGAGATGAGAGCAACAGAAACCAGAGGAAACCAGGAAACATTTGGGATTAATGAACACAAAGCACTGCATGGTGAGAGAGAAAATAAACACCACAGATGTGTAATGAAGAGGATGTCACCCAACCAGCACCAAGTACAGGAAAATAAATTTGGTCTCTGCTTGTCTCCTTGATAATGCTGTGATACAATTGCTTCCCAAGCAAGTTCTACAAATCTGCCGGGGAAAATTGGGAAGAAATACTGTGGGGATGGGGGAATGAAAACTGTCAAAGGGTCTTTGAGGTAAGAAATGGCCTCACAAAAATAAGACTGAAAGCACAGCAGACCCTCAGCTGCATGGCAGCCCTGAACATAATTTTCAACAGTTCATCATAAATCAAGTGTTTTGCAAACATTAGCTAAGTCCCACAGGAAGAACTGTACTCTGATGAAGTTAAGATTCAGCTGGAGTAAATATAATAGTACCAAAATATCAGGGTTGGAAACGTTTATTTTATTTTGCTTTTATTTTTAAAACAAACATTAAAATCCCTGGAAATGCAAAGTTGAAGGTTGAGTTGCTCAAGAAAGGCACTGACTCACACTCAGATAACAATCAGAAGTGCACTCCACCCTGGCAAGGCTGCAAATGTACACTCTTGGAGGGAAATGGAAAATTTTGCACCCTCTTTTTTTAGATTTAAAGTAGAGGAAATCAGTGAGGTGAGTTAATTGAGTTTGCATTCTGCTCTTTTCTTGCAGAGTAATGGTTTTGTTTAGTCTCTATTGATGTCTTCTATGAATACTAAAAAAGCTACCTAGAAAGTTTTAATTATGGTACACATGGAAAGGGGATTGATGTTTATATCCATGGCCTACTTGGCCCAGGGGGTAAAAGGAGAAGGTTAGAAAATTATATGTCAGTGTTTGGCAAAATACACAAGGTGGCTTTCCTTCCACTATGCACTTAGCTGTTCTTCCGTTGAGAAATGAGGTGAGGAATGTGGTGCTTCCTAACCGTGTTAGGGAATAGCCGATTCCCAGTTGAGTCTCACTAGCCAGGGGCTCCTGGGGGGCCTCCAGCAGGTCCCTGTGCAGGTTTCCTTCCTCTCCTATCTTAAAAGGAAATATGGCAATTATAGTTCTCGAGAGAGAAGCGGTCTCCCGTGTTCCCGCACGGCGCGGTGCGAGGGGCCTGTGTGACCACTAGATGATGCCGTGTGACCATAGATGATGCCGTGTGACCACAGATGATGCCGTGTGACCACAGATGATGCCCCCAGGCGAGCCGCGCTCTCGGCCTCCCGGGAGTCACCGAGACACGGCTCTGCTCAAAACACCTCGAACTCCTCTTTTCATAGACTCATAGAATGGCTTGGGATGGAAGGAAGCTTTAAAGGCCATCCAGTCCAATACCACTGCTATGAGCAAAGACATCTTCAACTAGATCAGGTTCTTCTCAAGCCCCATCCAAT
This sequence comes from Aegithalos caudatus, assembly GCA_013389925.1. Classification (NCBI taxonomy): domain Eukaryota; kingdom Metazoa; phylum Chordata; class Aves; order Passeriformes; family Aegithalidae; genus Aegithalos; species Aegithalos caudatus. Next base: position 36,668 of record WEIU01020960.1, read on the forward strand.
CTGACCTTGAATGTCTCAACAGATGGGACATCCACCACTATTTGCAATGTTAGAAATTTCTTCCTTATATATAATCTGAATACACTCTATATTAACATAATTATATTTTTTTCCTGTTACAACAGGCCCTGCTAAAAGACCCTGCCCCTTTCTTATGGGCCCCCTTTACATATTGAAAGGTGCTATAAGATCTGCTCAGATCCTTCTCTTCTTCAAACTTGTAGTTACAAGCTCTTTTGGGAGCTGTCTTTGTAGGAGAGGTGCTCCAGCACTCTAATTTTCTTCATGAGCCTCCTCTGAATCTGCTCCAACAGGTCCATTTTTTTCCTGTGCTGAGAGTCCCAGAGCAGATTTCCCCATCTCGAGAACTGCTTTTTCCTATTTTCATGGCTGTAGTGGCTGAAGAGGAAGATGGTGCTTTATAAACCAAAGGCACTGGGAGAGTGAACCCTGGAGCAGTGAACCCTGAAGCAGGTTCCACTGGACCAAGGAAGGTGCACCAGGAATGAGACTATCTGCTGTCCTGATGTGTAGTATCTGGCAGGGGAATGTGAGATGTGGGAGACAGCAAATACAGGACTGAACAATCACATGCACAAGGGAAGGCCTTTGAAAACAGCAGTGATTTCTGTGGGTAAAATGAAACAGCTGGTTGCCACTGAACTGAAAAGTATCATGAGATGTCACCTTGGAAGGGTGAATTGGTCTGGAACTGGGTAGATACAAATGCTAATACTGAATAAATCAACTGGCTGAGAGGAATATATGAATTACAGACAGATTGCACTCGTCCCTTCCCCAGTGATCACAGAACAACTGGGCAAGGCAAGAAGATGTCAGCACATATGGACCCAGCCTTTGTAGCTGCCCAAGGTTAGCGGCTGCTCCTGGTGCAGCTGCTGTTGCCTGATAAGGTGTTGAGGGGGGAAGGAAAAAACCCAGGAAAAGAGACTGAGGAAAAGACCATCCTGGTTCTCCCTTCATGCCTATCTGATGCTGAAGCCTGGGCTTATTTTTTCACACTCTGATATTCAAGAGTGGAGTGTTAGGTGATTTCGAAGGAAGGAAGGAAGGAAGGAAGGAAGGAAGGAAGGAAGGAAGGAAGGAAGGAAGGAAAGAAGGAAGGAAACTGATGATTGGATGTATGAAAACAAATGATAGGCACTGCTGAAGGGATGAGCAGGGCTCCTTGCAGGGCAGCAAGGAGCATGTCTAGTAACATAGTTTAGCTGTATGGCAGTCAGGGCTTATCTTATTCTTTCAGAGGAAGAATAAATCACATGGACCGTTTTGCTTGCCCTCTACTTGCTTCATATTTTTCATCTTAGTAGAGACGTGGAAACGGGCTAGATTACAAAAAAAAAAAGCCCCACAAAAACAAACGAACAAACGAACAAACAAAGGCAGGCAAGGGGAGACGTTAAACCATACATGTTGCTGAGCTCTTTTGGCTGCTAACACTATAGAGAATCTGCATTATGTTGAGGAATTCTGATTGCATGCTAAGTACTTATGTTGAATATTCCCTCAAAGTGGTAAAATTCTTTAAAGCAGAGGAAAAAAGAATTACCTGCATTTACTGTTAAATTCACAATCTGTTTCAATATGAGCCATAAAAATGGCACATAAGTGTTCTAATGCTTTGAAGGCAGAAACATAACAGATTCTACTGTTTGTCATGGGAAAATAAAAGGTGAAGCTCAAGTAAGAGCAAATACCATGTGTGCAAGATTACTCTTGTGCTGTTGATAACTCATCTCTCTTAATCTGATTGTATTTGCAACAAACCACTGTGATAAATCTCAGTTCACAGAATAGAGCTGCCCATTACTACCTCTGTGAATCTTTCTTGAAGACTACTTTTCACTGCAAAAATTAATTACTGCCTGCAACTGAACTGTGCAAATTCCATGTTTGTTCAGCCCATTTAAGAGTGCTTTCTTGTAAAATATCACAGTATGCTGTTTCTTCTGACCAGGAAAATACAACTGTCTCTCTGTCAAATAACTTTTTTCTTTGACTATCAAAAGAAAAAAGCAAAACAAGGATGAGTTTCAGACCAAGGAACGTAACCCAGGAAGTTGGCTGGAGGCAATTAATTGTTTGTCAACATCTCCCTCAGATCTGCATAAAAAGGTGCCTGTTTGGCTTTGTTCGCTCCTTATATTGTGCTACTCTACTTCTTTCCCAACAATGTCCATCAGCCTGGCATCTGAATGCCTGCTAGATGTTGGTATATCAAGCCTGCTGAATCAGATTCTCCACTGGGATAGTTCAGCATGACCCATTCTTCTGATTTGTGTCAGATGCATTGCTGCTTACCTTTGTCACAGACAGAGAAGCATGAGTGTGCATTTCTCTGTGTGCAAGCTGATGATGGCTGTTAGGGTACAGGTGTGTTTTTCACCAGTCAGTCACACACAGGAGCAGAGGTGAAAACCCAGAGGCATATCCAGACAGAAGCATATAATCTTTAAACCCAGAACTAGCAGTGTGTACACATACATAGGCTTATGTGAAGAATATATGCAGGGATATAAAAACCACATATCATGTCTAACCATGTGTGGACACAATCCAACTGTCCTTACACTTGTCTTTAGCAAGGCTGCTTTCTTGCTCTTTCTTTCCCAGCTGCAGGGGCATAGAGATTTAAAAGTGCACAGCAGGGAAACAGTCTGCTCTAGGGGATGCTCCTCTAGGTGCTGATGAATTGCATATGGGTCCAGACCCATTAGCCCTGGCCCCAGCAATTCAGGAAAAGACAGAGGCTTGCCAGCGTTTGGTTGCTGGTAGCACGCTTCTGTCACATGGCCTTTGACAGGTCACTGCTCCCCTCCCTGGGGACAGCAGATATATAATGCAGGAATGTGCAGTCACTGGAGGGCTCATGTGGTTCTCATCAGCATCCCAGCCCTCAGCGGGTGGGACTGCTCTCCCACACATAGCTTTCCAGTGTGTCAGCACCCCTGCATGAAGCCAATAGGCTGGCTCTACTCATCTTCCTCAGCTAGCCTGTGTTCGTGGAGTTTACAGCAGGTCAGATGTTGTGTCTCCTCAAGTCACATACTGACAGAGGCACTTGCTTACTAGCTGGATTGTCTCTCCTCCAGGGCATCTCTTCAGTTTCCACTTTGATTTGCTGGCCAGCTTTTCCTTCTCTGCCCTATTAGGATGATCTGAGTGTGCTATTTACCCCACTTCCATATCTGCTTCCTGGCCTGGGAAGGAGCACATTGAAATCTCAGAGCCACAGTCTGTCCAGCCCCGAATACAAAATGTTGTAGCACACATTAGCCATAGTAACTTTGTCGTGCTTTTTCTTGATGGCCTCTTACTGTAGTGAGCACTGTCTGGACAAACGATTTTAGAAAATACACTTATTTTTTTTGTTCAATCAAGTTACTTCTGTTGCTTGTGAACCTTTTGCTACACTCTCCCAATTTATTTTCCTCTTTTAAATTAGGTGCAGCTACGATTTTTGTTTGGAAGTCCCCTTTAGAGTGATTGAAGAAAGACAGGTTCACTCAGAGAAAAATCATCTGCTGGAAAGCTGAGGTGGCCAAGCACTCTGTGGCTCTCCATTTCCTTTTACAGTCCGCACTGAGAAAGGAAGACATTTTGCAGTGTATCTGCTAGTTTGACTGGGGCTCTGAATCAGTTCCTAACATATCAGTGGGCCATAGCCTGAGGATGCAGGTGGGCACAGAGGAGCATGCAGAGGTAAGCAAGCACGTTGGTGCATATGATCTCCAAGGCAGAGTGCTTGCAGATACACTTCCCAAAGGAGACTCACATTCAGGTTGCCCATGCTCTCACCTCAATGATATAGTCTTTTCCATCTTTGCTGTGGACAGCTTTGACAGCGCAGATATCAAGACCTCCAAACATTTCTGCACAGGCATCTGCCCAGAGTCTGTACCTGCGGAAACCACAAGAGCATGGCCTAGGGTTAGCTGTCTTTGGGTAGTGCACTAAAACCAGCCACCCACCCTGCTGCCCCTAGGAGAACAAGGCCATTTGAGAGCCCTTATTACAAGGCGTCCTTCATGTGCTTTGCTGAGTCCTTGGGTCCCTCTCTTGCTCAGGAGTTGGAGTAAAAAAAAAGAATCTTGCCTGAAGTTTCCCTTCTTTTCAGATTGATTCAATCCTGCCCTCAAAGCCACCTTACAATGTTTCTTTCCCTTCTTGGTATTTACATCAGATCTCCAGTTGGTTGTAATTCAGCCAAGCTCTAAATATTTAGCTCATTTAATCTCCCAGTAGTGTTGGCCCCTCAACGTTTGTATTGGCTTTGCCTGAAAGCCCTCCATTATGCAGGCAGCTTTCTCCTGATAAGATGTCCTGGACATTATGACTGGAATAGGATCAGAAAGTGAGTGTTGAATTTAGCAAGGAGTAATCATCCCCTCTCTGATCTGTAATGCAGCGGTTCCTGCATTTTACAATTTACTTTCAATTTTATCATTTTACAGTCTCCTGCCTCCTTCTATCCCTTGGGTGTTGTTCCTAGTCAGGCAATTTCATCACATGGAACAAGCATTGTTTGCTGGAGGGAGACTTTCAGGCTGCAGCACTTTTCCCTATCCATCCCAGGATGGGAATGTGAGCTGGTGGCCCCTTAGCTATCCTGGAGTCAGAGGAGGAGAAAGAATGACAAGAGGCATATTATGGGGGGACCACATCCCCCCACTGTGCAGATGAGGCAGGAATGAGGCAGCCTGGTTTTATTTCCTGTGCAGCTGTGCCGTGGTCCCTGCCATTTAAATAAAAATAATAATCTCAGAACAGCAGATCTGTAAGCAGGACTATGACAAGATGCAGAGAGGGGAGGGAAGGCCACAGTCTCATGAAAACACTGACATTTTGCAGATGCTACAGGGACTGGGGAAAGAGCTGTTCTGGCTAAAGAGCGAATTTACGTCCTTGAAGCCAGCCAGAGTCCCCATAGCTTGACAATATAATGATCAACTTGTGTGAACACGGTGTCTCTGGGAGGAAGAAAAATTATGACTTGTATGACTACCAGTGCTCTTTTATCCCTAATGAGGTGACCAAGTGTGTTCACCCTGGACCCCCAAGGAAGAGTGTATGAGAAGGAGTCAGCAGCATAAGGAGGAGGATTATGGACGGCATGAGTCAGGCAGGAGACAAAGAGAGCACTCCTCATGCACTGCTGTGGCCCAGCATCCAGGGGCACCATTGTGGGAACCACTTCTGTTCCTGAGAAACATCTCTAGGTGTCTGGGCTCAGCAGCCAGGCTCAGAGAATTGTTGTTCATGCCAGATACTCTGATGGCTACACATCTGCAATGTTTGTTTGCCATAGGTGAGCACAGGGAGCATCAGGGCTGCTGGGGTGTAATAGGAGTATTATAGGGAAGAAGAGCATGTTTATGCCCATGCACCAGGTGTTGAATTTTCAGAGCATTTACTCTCATTTCTTCATTACCTGTATATTTCAATCCTTTGTACTTATTATTCAGTACAGTAGGTACTTCAGGTTGCTCCTAAACATCAGAGCATTTGAGAAGATTCCTGCATTGTGTAATGCACTGACAACTCACAGATTTCAACAGGGTTTTTTTTGCATTTATGGCTGAATAAGGCTGAAGTGGATAATTGTGGTACAATTAACAAAACAAAGTTTCAAATGCAGTGCTGCAGGGTGGCAGGAATCTAGGGTTTAGTCCTACAACACTGCAATAAGGTAATGTCTACCCTTCATGTGTCTAGCTTCAGCTGCGTTATAAATGGCCAGCATGCATCATCATGCCCACTTCCCACAGTACTATTAGGGTCTTGCAGAGTCACTTTCAGCATCTGATTTAGGACTTGGCTTCCCCGTTTCACAGAACTAAAGGTGCAGAAGGGACCTTAGATGATTGCCTGCACAACTCTTGTGTTCCCAAGAGGAGACATTTCTTTAGTCTGGTCTGAAAGAGGACAGAGATTTGCCATCCCTGTCAGAGAACTGATTTCTGTGCTATGCTATCCCTACTTTAAGAAAATATAGGAAACATTCAAAGGAACCCTTTAAAATATAATTTATTTCTTACAGTATTATACTTGTAATGTAAGTAGTGAGAAATGCCTATTAACAGGCCTTCATATATTTAGAGATCCTATGCTCTTTTGTTTTTTTCATCTTTAGGATGAAGTGGTGTTCATCTTGTGGGCAACTTGTTCCAGGTCTGTAGAAATTAACGAAGGAGAGTGAACCTCTGCACTGCAGGCAGGGATTCATTGTACTTTAGTCTGCACCACTATGGAAAATTGTCAGTGGTCTGCTAACTGAAAAATGTGGAAAACTACATAGAACTACATAAAATTGTTGCATGTTTTTTTTCAACAGCTCTTAAGGTTTTCTCTGAATGTTCCTTTTATTCCTTTGGACTTTCTCCTTGCTATTTCTCTTTGATAGCTTCTTGCTATTTCTCTGCAATTGTGGTGCCCAAAACTGGACAGAGTCAGAATTAATCATGAACCTGACAAAATGGAAGTACAACCTGAAAAAGTCTTAAATTCACTAAAGATGAATGCTTACGTGTAATCTATGAATTTTATAAATCTATGAATAATCTCCTTAGATGGGATGGAGAAAAGTGACAAGAACAAGTGTTAGTTCTGTAGGATAGCAGTTACAGCAAAGCATGTTACCAAGAGTCCACAGTGTGAGGCAGTTGCAATATTAGCAAATATCACAGTGATTTGAATACACTGAAGTAGCATCTGCAAATTTTAGTCTGTAAGATGCATGAGGGAATTCTTTCTGCTTTGTTCAACAGTGAGAAGACCTTAGCTTATGGTGACCACTTTTGTGAGCTTTAAGGAAAAAAGTGCTTTCAGCACTCCAGCTGACAGTTTTTTTCCTCTGTTAAGCAGAAGAAAACCTCTTTTCTGTGTCTGCCTCTCATTAGTAATGTTCTTAGAATAACCTCATGTTACTTTGTGTTTTATGCTTTGACCTTTCTGATTTTATCCCTACATGTTTGTACTGGTGTGCTTGACCTAGCATGCTGGTCTTGTTTCCTGTGGTTACATTCACTAAAGGTCTAATGATTTAGCAATGTTGGTTTCTAGCTGTACTTTCAGTCTGTTCTTCAAAATAGGACAGTTTGCCTTTGTGTCCTTAGTATATTTTTAAGAAAACACTTGGTCTTTTAAATTCTTTATCCAGCCTCCCAGGAGACCTTACTTACCAGTTCTCTCAATTAACCAAAGTCGGAAATACAATTTCTCCCTTCTAAGCCAAAAATAGCTAATACTGTCTTGAAACACTCTTCCTTACCTCTCTGTCATTGCAATCTGCTCTAGCATTGCAGAACCTGTGTTTGCCTTCCAGTTTCCAGAGATGGAAGTCCTCCTAGGAAAACAAACCAAAAAAATAACCCGAACATGAAAATAGACTCCTGACCCATCCTCCCGCATACTGTACTCCTCATTCTTGACTCTGTGCTTGTACAGGAGGGGATGAGGTGAGGTTCTTCCTCCCAGAAGCCCTTCCAAGTCCTTCCTGAACAACATTCCATACAGGATATGTTGTTCAGACTCATGAAAAACTGACTGAGGATTTTAGGCAGAGAAACCTCCAAGGAATCTTGAGCACACATCAGGCTCTGTACTTACTTTCTTTATACATCAGACCTAGGGGAGCTGAAACGTGTGTGAAAGATCTGTAGGACAATCACCCTTGTGTTCTGCAGTATGTAGCATCCTCCATCCATGGAACAGAAGCTCTCCTGGCAAATATTTGCTGAGCAGCTTCACAAAATATCAGTTCTGACATTCTAGGTCTACCTAAATTTGATTTAAATTGTATTTCTGTGTCCACTTCAATTTGATTTCAGTGGTCATAGAATATATTATCATACTGTCTTTTCACTGACTTTTCACTGACCTCTCAGTGGCTCCCTGTGTTCAGACTTGGAGAATTTCTTATTTCAAAGTCTTTGGAGTTTCATTAGCTGCAACTGATAGTTAATTGCCAAAAAAATGGTACTCTTGCTAGAAAATTCTGAGTTTCACCATCACCATCAGGGGTGAAAATTTTCCTTTTCTTGACCTTAGGCCCAAGGCAGACATCAGGCCGCCTGCTCTAACAACACTCCAGATAATCCTTCTGTAGTGTACAAGCCAGGACAAGTCAACAAGCTGACAGAATACATCCAGGAAGCCCTTCCACGCTGAAGAAGATTTAGGTAGAGATTTATGAGAGGAGCATGAGGTGTGATCCAACACTTCAAAATGAGGTCGTGGGAGCCCTGCTGCCAATTCTCTCAGATTTTCAGCAACATGTGCAGAAGATGCTGAATTTTCAAAACTACGTTCAGCAGTGGTAATACTGATGTCCTGCTGTACTGTAAACTTGGATCATTATAGCTGACTGTCTAAGGTTCCCCTTTACTCTTGTGAGAGACACCCTGGAGCACTTTTTCCAGCTCTCCTCTAAACCAGTAGGTTTAGTTGCTGTGAAATTTAAATTGTCTTTGTAACTATGTTTAAAGGAGCGGATTGGGGGTGAGGGAGGGCAAAGGAGCATGATTACTGTGTCAAATAACTGTGTTTTCATACGGTTGACTTTTGGGCCTGTTGCCTTCACCCAGTATTCATTTTTCTGCCCTACTTCCTAAGTAAAAGAATGGATTCCTCCTCAAGCTCGAACTGTCATGAGCCCTCTGATGGTTTGTAAGGTCAGTGTTTAGTCCTCAGCCTTTCTTTCTCTTTTGATATGGGATTCTTAGGATTATAATTTTCAGTTCTGCAATGGGAAGAACCACTCTTTGCTAACATTTATTTTTAACAGAAAATTTCCCTGCAGTGGCAGAGGATATCCAAAACCCCATTAGTACTGGTGCAAACTCCTGGAGTCTCATTAGTGATGATCTGACATTGGTGTTTAGAAAATGTAACTGACGTACCAAATGTAAGCAGCTGTGTTGTCCCTAAGAAAATGAAACCACAGCTTGACAAGGAAATTTGACATGAGAAAGCTCCCAAAGTAAGAACTCTGTCAAGTCACTGGGCTGATTTATTGGACTTATTTATGCTTATTTATATTGAGCCAATTTTGGGCATAAGATTTAAAATGTATCTCTCTGCTGTATTCCTAACTTTCCTGTTAGGGAACCTTGCTGGTTTGAAACTGAAGAGTTTTATTTGAAGCCAGCTGGATCAGACACCAAACCCTACACCACAGCCTCTGTCAAGATCACTCCCTTCCAAGCATGTCTGAGCAGTTCAGGTGTCAGCTGTGCCCCCAAACTTACAGAATCACAGAATCACTGCATATTCTCAAAAGGACCATCAAACCTAACTCCTGGCCCTGCACAACACTATCCCCAAGAGTCACACCGTGTGCATTACAGCACTGTCCAAATGCTTACTGAACTCTGTCAGGCTTGGTACTGTGATCCCTTCCCTGGGGAGCTGTTCCAGGGACCAACCACCCTCTGGTGAAGAACCTTTTCCTGATATCTAACCTAAACCTCCCCTGACACAACTTTAGGCCAGTCCCTTGGGTCCTGTCACTGGTCACCAAGAGTAGAGATGAATGCCTGTCCCCTCCTCTTCCCCTTCTGAGGAAGTTGTAGATTGTGAGGAGCTCTCCCCTCAGTCTCTTGTTCTCCAAGCTAAATAGACCAAGCCACCCCAACTCCTCCTCATACAACTTCCTTTTAATTTTCTTTTTGGTATTGTATGAAGTGAAAAAAGGAGACTGAAGACAAAATATTTTCCTAAGGATATCCTGCCTCAAACCCCATTTCTTTTCGGGACTGAAAATTGAAGTGCTTCCAACCCCCTGAAACATCAGGGGGCCACACAGTATACAGTGAGTATCTCAAAGAGAAGAACCCCGGACTTACAGAGATCAGTTGCTCAAACAGATTTGTGACCACAACACCTTCAGCATTGCTTAGGAGAAGTGAATAAATGAGCAGATCAAGAGCTATAGATCAACAGTCTATAAATAGCTCTAGTTTAGATACAGTTGATGTGGTATCCCCTACAGAGCACATTGAACTGCATTGGAGGTGACAAGGTCAGAAATCCCACTCAGGAAACTACAAAGGAAGGGTATTACCCTCTTGCTAAGAGCTGGTGGAAACAATATCCCATGCCTGAAAATCAGGAGCTGCTGGCTTAATTCAAGGTGTACAACATTTCATGAGCCTTAACTGGAAATGATCCCCCTGTTTGCCACCAGTTGGGGTGAGTGTGGAAGCAAAAAATTCTGCCCCAATTTCCTCTGTAACACAAGCTGTTTTCATGTGTCCTCTTCACCAGTACTACAATGGCAGTCAAAAACACTTGGAATTTTAAGTATGTATCGTGCTGATTATCTGCTGTTTTCAGACTGGCTCAAGGCATGGGCTAAATAGGAGTTTGCTAGCAGTGTAAATCTGGAGTCACTGCACTGAAGCCAGTGGGAAACTGAACTGAAGCCTTGGGTCATAGGCTGGAAGGAAGTGCATTGAACATCTGGGGCAGGGAGGAAAGCATGACTCACCCTGCAGCATCCTCTCTGGCAGATGCTTGGTGCAAAGTAAACATATTCTGGAGAATTTCAGCAAAGCCTTTTCTCAAAAGAAAAGGGGCTTTTAGACTCTATATGTGTGGGTGAAGGTATAAAATTACTGGATAGATTCCATGGTTCACAGATCAAAGCAAGTCACTTAGTATGACACTACTGCAGATGCTGGAAGTGTCTTTAAGGCTGAGATTTGCTAGCATGACTAATGGTTATGAGTTTCCTATTTGGGACACCATTGAGAGCTCTGATATTTTGGGTGTTTTTACCTTTGTCCTTGGACACAGTAGGGACTTCTACCATAGAAGTATCCTATTTTGTCTAATGCTGTGGCAGAAGGAGCAGTCCCTGGTGAGACTGACTATACCACTCTCCCAAGCTCACATCCATAAATGGCTCTCTCAATCTAAATCAACCCCCTGGGTTAGCAAGTCACTGGATGAATCTTGCTCTTTACCTTCTTTGCTAATGAGCTTCATTTATCATTAAGGTGTTCTCTTTTTATTACTGTTTTCATACAAAAAAAAAATAGCAAAAAATTTTTTGTGCAGCTATAATCCCAAGTGGGATTAGGTATTAGGTTTTAGGACTGCTTCCTTTTCTCAGTCATCTGGTATTATTTCCGATCCCTGTTCAGGATGAGTGGATGGTGAGTGCAAGTAATAAGTGAGGAAAGATTATGGTCAGACTAACTTGGCCTTTGTTTCAGTTAGAGGCATTTGGGGAGCAGGCTCTGGAGCCAAGACTGGGTGTGTTGGCAGGAATAGGGAATTTTAATTGATATTTTAAACCTTCTTTACTTTAGCCAATTTGGGTCAGACTCTCTGAGATGTTAACGTTATATTAGGCAACTGTGCTATTGTTGACCTGATTCAATTAAAAATACATTTTCTTTCATTGAGATCACATGAAGTAGGCAATTGTCCCACATGTCCTTCCTTCCCATGAAGAAGTGACTCAGTCATTATCTAGTTTTCTTAAACATTTATGTGCTAGGAATCCAACTGGGAATTTTAGGAAGTTATAGCTGAAAAAATATGTGATTGTGTACATTTGATTATCTTGTTTAACTATGTTTCAGCAGAACTATGGCCTAGAGCTTTGTAAACATGGACAAAAGTCAAAATGTTGTGGGTGTTAGGTAACATATGCAATCTATCTGGTGACCTGAAGAATGTACTGCTGGAGCTGACTACTTGTCCAGAATTCTGTGGTTGGATAAAGAGCTTCTGGAGAAGCTGTGCTGTGTGTTTTTTCTCATTTACTGGTTTGTAGTAAGAAGAAACAGGTGTCTTACTGACTCATGTGGTTTACATCTCCAACTGAGTGTGGTGACTACTGAAGTTCGGCTGAATGATTTTTGGTACTTTTAACCACAAACAGTTCTGAAGATTGCTGTCATGCCACCTCCCTCACTACCCCACAGGGCAGGAAGGAGCTTTGGGGCACCCACAAAATGTCTCACAGCATCTCCCTCTTTTCTATGCATTAAGGAGCACACGTGCAAAATGCCCACAGAATCTCTGTGTGCTGCCCCAGCTGAGGCCATTTGTACCTGGTGCTCTGTGCCTCTCGTGTGATGTAGTGCTGTGATCTGCAGCTGGGGAGAGGATAGAGTGCTGCTGTGGGCTGCAGGATGGGCTGCTACTATGTCCTGGACATAGTAGGACTCCAGGAGTTGCAGCTAGTTCAATCTCTTATTTTTTTCTCCAGGTGGAAAGTGGGCAGGTTCAGTTCCCACTAGAGGGTACTTGGAGCTGGAGAATTTTTCTGGGAAAGATGAGCTCTTCAGCAACAGGATGGAGTGGTGATGTCTGAGCACAGTCATTATGGTGGGAACTAAGTGAATCTCAGAAACAGAGAGAGATTTACATTCCAGAAACAATGACCTGAAAGTGACTAATGGTGATTGGTGGATGATTGATAGATGATTGGTGGATGAGGGATCTGGGTTCAGAGGTGGGAGAACAGCAGGGTTATTCTTCAAGGAATTTGTCAGCTACCTAATGCTGTCCAGAGCAGACATGGACTCAATAATATCCATAGCACTGTCTCCTCCCCGTCACGCTCTGGCATAGCCATGCACTCACATGTAAGCCTTGTAGTTGCTGCCAATTTTCTGGATTCGGATGTCATATTTGGAGTCAATGAATGGCTCGGTGGTGGCATAGGTTTTTGCCATGGCTACTATGCTGGCCATGTCCCGGAAGTCGTGCTGGTTCTCAACTTTGACCTTCATTAGCAAAATCCAGTGAAAAAGAAACAAGAGCAAAAAGAATATGAATATTTTGTGAGCAGAAGTTATCTCTGCACCTAAATAGCACAATGTCAATTAAACCCCACACCGACACAGCTGAGGACAGATCAGGGCTTCAGTGATTCAAAGAGAGAAGTTGCCCAGAGTAAACTAGCCCAGAGCAAATCCATCCCATTCTCCTTCCTCATACACCAGTCCTGGTAAACCTGGCACCAGAGAGGCAGCTAGAACTTTACTCAAGTGGCTCTTGCTAATGCTCTTTTCTTTTAGGATGCTTCAGAAAAATATTCAATCTCTTAAGAGGTATTACTTCATTCAAACTTTGCAACTGCTTTTTCTCATGTTGGGATGGATGAAAACAGAATATTTTGGGTGGTCAGGAAATAAAAACCTGTTCCAGGAAATTATTGAGGGTTGAATTTGTTTCTCT
>WEIU01020970.1:10292-22797 GCA_013389925.1 Aegithalos caudatus
CACCAGGGGTGATTCAGTGTGTGGCTGTGTGGTGCTTAGTTGGTAGCTGGGATTAAACCATGACATGCTGAGAGAACCAGTGTGAGTGCAGCTCCTACTTCCCAGCCTTCATTGGAGTGCTTGTCTTGCAACATCTGTTTTATTGTTTGAGAGTTGGTAATAGAAATTGGACAAAGCATGCTGGGGATGATCATTTGCTGAATGCCTGCAATGCTCTTTGAAGACAGCAAGGGTCTTGAACACCTTACACTAGATAGGTGAAAGAAAAGTCCTACTCTGTACTTCAGTAGCAATTTGCTGTGGAATGAGGCTTTCAAGAGGATCCTGCAACCCAGTGGGAAGATGCATTTGGCAGCATGATTTAAAACTCTGTACTTCCTCAGACCTCTGACCAGCTCTTTGTTCAGATAAGAGGAGAATTTCTATTCTTACTGATAATTCTGACAGCACTTGGTGCTGCAGCTTTGTCAGATCTTGTAGTCTTGTTTCACATCTGTTGATACATAGTATAGTTTATAAAGATTCACATGACTATCTGATGTTCGGTTTCCATGAATTGAAGAACTATTTTTGTTCTAGCTGTCAATCTGATTTAATTTTCAGCAAATGAAAACAGCAAATTTCAAAACAGCAGCAAATAACACAAAACAAAAAAGCCAACCCAAACATTTTTATCAATTTTGAAATTAGGAAAAATAATTACACAAAAATGTACCTTTTTAAAAAATCTCTAATTTTTAAGCTGGTGTATTTCGTCAAACATGCTGGCTGTTTTGGGTTAATCCCAGTGGGAATTTGAGCACCACACACCCTGTTTCTCACTTTCTCTTCATGCTCACAGTGGAGCAAGGGAATAGTATAAGAAGAGTAAAAGCAAGAAACTGTGAAGTCAAGAAAGAAAGAACTGTAATAAGTGAATGGTAAGTGGAAGAAAAGAAAAATAAACATAAGTGATGTGAAAACAATCATTCACCACCTCCAACAAATAGACTGATGCCCGTCCTGTTCCCTAGCAAAAGATGATTAACCCTCAGAGCCCTTTCTTTTCCCTTTTATTATTAAGCATGATATTATATGGTATGGAACATCTCTTTGGTCTGTTCAGGTCACCTGCCAGGTTGTGACTCATCCCAACAGATTGTGCATCCCCTGGGGGAAAGAGAAAAGGCCTTGATGCTGTACACTGGTCAGCAAACACTAGAACATTGGTATGTTAACAAGAATGCTTTGGTGTCAAATCCAAAACATAGAACCATATGACATGTATGGAGAAAGCTAACTGTCCTAGCAAGGCCAGTACACTGGCATAGTTCTTCATGGACTTTTCTGAGTGGATTTGCCAATATCCTGCTCAGAAATTTCTAAGTCAGTCAAAGCTACTAGGCTCCAAATCTTGTGCTTCCTGTTTAAACCTGTGTACCTGACTCTCTGAGGCTTTTTATAACTTTCAGCCAACCTGCTATGACTTAAACACACTATTATTGAAGTAAAATCCTGAATCATCTTAACAAATATTTAAATTACACTTTCACAAATAGCTGACTTGAAACAGGGGGAAACAGAGTGGGAATGGATATGCTCACACAATCTAATATTTTCCCTCTGTAGCCAAATATGAATGACTTAGTACTGATTTGGAAGACACAGAACTGAGAGACATAATTTTCTCTTTGTTCTCAATGTAGAAGATGGAGACATGTTGAAGGACCATCAGTTTTGAAGATGTTAACCTCAGTTAGAAACCTAAAGTTATGCACTTTGTTTAATCATTATAACTGAAATTGCAACTTTACACCTAAATTTCCTTTTTTTTTAACCTCTACATGAACGAAAGTTTCAGAGTTCTGTCTATTATTTTCTTTTGATATGCTTTCAGAAATAAATACTTTACTGCAGCAGGCTAAAATATAGTATGCTTTGACACTACAGTTGCCCAGCAAGGTTTTTTGGAGGCAAATTAGGCTGTCTGCATCTGAAACAATTTAAAGTGTCTGTATTATGCTCTCAGACTGGCAACATGACAACAAGAACAAAAGCAAAAATTATAGAAGGTAGCAGTGACTCAGACTTGGTTTAAAATTATGAATGTAACTAATAGAATCACTTTAAATAATAATTCATTTCACTAGTTCTTCTATGCAACAATCTGAAAAACTTTACAAGAAATGAGCCACA
This sequence comes from Aegithalos caudatus, assembly GCA_013389925.1. Classification (NCBI taxonomy): domain Eukaryota; kingdom Metazoa; phylum Chordata; class Aves; order Passeriformes; family Aegithalidae; genus Aegithalos; species Aegithalos caudatus. Next base: position 12,468 of record WEIU01020970.1, read on the forward strand.
TTTAAATGAAAGATGATCCATTCCTACATCAAAACCCATGCCCAGGCTTGATCCTATTGCTGCACAGTAACATAAATGGAGCAGACACAGCATAAAAAGAAATTGGGCTTTTTAACTTATATCAGTTGAAACATAGTGTCAATTTTTAACTGACAAAATTATTAAATTTGGTATATCTAATTCTGTCTGGATAATTACAGAAGGAACAACTATTTCTCTTAGAAACTCTTCAGTAAAATTATGAGATGTTTTAGGTATATTGTCAATTATATAGAGTCACCTATATATATGTGATTCATTTGAATGTTGTATCTATGTATGTTCTGGAGACTTGTCATGAACAAATATTTAGTTTTGAGCTCCTCTTTGGTCCGTTTATTGTATGAGAGCATTTAATCTGAGTGAGGTGAAGTAAGGGTTCAAAACATAGACTAGAACCAGTTTTCCTTTGTGATAGCTCAGTGACTGTGAATAATCACTGTGGTTTAATTGGGGGAAAGGGAAGAAATATTTAATTACAGAATTCTCTTGATAATTTCAGGGTTATTGCACTAATATCTTCTTCCTCCTTCATTCCAGTTACTTGCTAACGTAATCATATGTATCTTCTTCATATCTCAGGTTTGCCCAGGATGTTTTTTCACAAAATTACAAAATTCTTGAGGCTGGAAGGGACATCTGGACGATCATCTAGTCCTCCAATAGAAGTATGCAACAGCTCTGTGAAAATAATAGAAACAAATAAACAGTTAATCATATTTTTCTGGAAATAATATATCTTCTGGTTCATGATCAATAAAATAAAATTGAAATCTATGAGATGAGTTGAGAGATTAATGATGCATTTTTTAAAACCACTTTTTCCTTCTGTGAGCACATGAAATTGAAGAATTGTTGTCCTTTTTTACCAATTCTTACCTTATGTGCATGTCCTTGCACAGCAGTGAAATATCAAAGTTTGTTTTAGTTTAGCTAACCTGGTTTCTGGAATATACATTATTCCTGACAGCATGTTTATTTAATCCAGTTTCTAGCTCTAAACCATGCTGCAATAGTTTTAATGTGCACTGCATAATTCAGAAAGGCACAGACAGAGACTTCAGGAGATCAAAGCATGGCGGTAAGTCATCTCTTTCTTACAGATTACATTAAAATCATCTGTTCATTCTTCATAGAGCATTGGCCTGATTTTTCCTTGGAAAGTTTTGTCAGGCTCTGCTCTGTGCCTTTCTGTAGTTGCTTTTGATTTAGCCCAGTGCCATTGAAAAGTGGTAAGGTTACATAGTTCTCCTGAGACATCTAGTCAAAAGACATAATTATGAGGACAAATTGTTACATTTTTTTATGGTTGTTACTATGTCACCAGACAAGCACTTTGAGTCAACTCAGCCAGCGCTGTTGTGAGAGGCAGAAAATGTGTGTATCTTGATTCAGCTTTACTTGAAAAGGAAATATATTTGCTGTACAAATCTCCCATTTCCAAAAGCAGAATTGCAGGAATGGAATCTACAAATCTCTTCTCAGAGTTCACTAGCAAATTACTGGGAATGACCGTGTTAACTTTCTCCAGGAGATATCACTCAAAACACTCGTAAATATACATTTAAGAAGTTTGTAGTAGAAACACAGAATGAACAATGTCATAGAGATCTGTTTACTCCAAAAATACCTTGGCCTATTTCAATATCATTATTGCTACATGCACATGTCAGGAGCAAGGAGCACAGTTCTCAGTTCTGTTGCTTTGTAAAATACACTTGTTTGTATCAGTCTGTTAATGAGTCATCAGTTATTTACACCTACAAGAGACGTGCTTTGGAGCAGCTCAAAGACTGAAGAGAGGTTTGGGATAAAATACAATTCTAACAGGAGTTACCGCAGCCTGAAGGAAACAGACACTGCTGGCCATTTACTACATATGCATTTTACATACCAATTTATTTTACTGTTGCATTAAAATAAGTAGCTTGTAACTACTGAGGACTATTTAATGGTGCTAGGTGCTCAAATCAGACTGGGAAACCACTTTTAGACAGAAAACAGATCTTTTTGCCTGTGAACAGAAAAACGCAGGGAAAAAAAAAGAAGGGGAAAGGGAAGGAGGAAAAGAAGAAGAAAAAAGGAAAAAAAAAAAGGTGGGGGCAGAAAAAAGGGAGAATGGGGGCAAAAGAAGAAAAGGAAGGAGGCCATGGGAGATTAAATACTGAAGTGCAAGATGACAAAGATGTGCATGGGTTTATTCTAGTTTTGTCAATGCTCTCAGAAAATCTTTGAGCAAGCAGCAAAGAGAAACTTGATGATTAGTCATTTAGCTATTATTTAATAGACTAATAGCATTTCAAAGAAACTGTATGAAGAAACAAAGATGGACTTGTAGTGGGTTGACACTGGATGGATGGAGGTACTCACCACAGCCACTCTATCAATCTCCTTCGCAACTGGATGTTTGTGAGAAAACATTACAAAATGTTTATGAGTTGAGAAAAGAGCAGGGAGTGCTCACTCACCAGTTACTATAATGGACAAAACGGACTTAGCTTGGGGATATTAAGTGGATTTGCTACCAATCAAAATCAGAGCAGGATAATGAGANACCAGGTTTTCTACCACTGCACAGGAAGATGAGTCTTTCCCCTTCTCCATCATGGAATCTGTACCATGGGATATAGTTCTCCACAAAGTTCCTCAGTGTGAGTTCTTTCTACAGACTACAGTTCTACATACAACATGGGTGTCTTTCCACAGGATACAGTCCTAAAGGAACAAGTTTCCCCAATGTAGGTCTCCCATGGGGTCAAAAGTCCTATTAGTGAGCCGGCTCTATCATGGGTTCCTCTCTCTGTGAGTCACCTGGTCCCTCCCAGGACCCTGCTCCAGCACAGTCTTCCCACATGGTGTCACAATCTTCTTTTGGGCATCCACCTGTGTGCTGCAGGTGGATATCTGCACCCCAGTGAACCTCTATGGGTTGCAGAGGCACAGCCTGACTCACCGTGGTTTATACTACAGGCCGCAGGTTCCTCTGCTCCTCTGTCCAGAGGACCTCCTCCTCATCTTCTTCACTGACCTTAGTGAAAGGAGATGAATTAAGAGCCTTCAAATTAGCATAAATGAACCAATAAGGGGTAACTACGACAACATGGAGGAAAGACTACTGCACATTGGTCTTAGAATCTCTGCTAGCTCAGGCATGAAGTGTCTGGGTTATTGATTTATAAGCTACAGTCTTAGTGGAAAACAACGGTTAACATCTCTACTTTTTATGACTATCGTGTGTAGCCCAGAACAAATTACTATCATACCAAAGTATGCAATAACAGAAATAGCGTGACCAGCAGAACTAGGGCATTAATATCTCCCTTGTAAACCACAGTGTCATAGCTGTACCTCAAAACCTGTGTTCAGATTTGGGCCCCTCACTACAAGAAGAACATTGACGTGATAGAACTTGTCCAGAGAAGGACAATAAAGCTGGTGAAGGGTCTGGAGCACAAGTCTTATGTGCAACAGCTGAGGAGGCTGGGCTTGTTAACTCTGGAGAAAAGGAAGCTCAGGGGTAACCCTATAATTCTCTACAACTGTCTGATAGGAGGGTGTAACCAGGTGGGTGTTGGCCTCCTCTCTCAGGTGACAAGTGGCAAGACAAGGAAATGACCTCAGGTTGCCCCAAGAGAGGTTTAAATTGAATATTAGGACAAACTTCTTCACAGGAAAGTTTTAGCAGCTTTGGAATAAGCTATCCAGGGAAGTTGAGTCCTCACTGCCCAGGTATTTAAATGACATGTAGATGTGGCACTTAGGGACATCATTCAGTGGTGGACTTAGCAGTGTTAGGGGTTAAGAGTTGGACTTGTTCATCTTAAAGGTCTTTTCCAACCTCAAAAATTCTGTGATTCTATACAGTTGTATGGTTGTTTTGTAGCCTGGGGCAATTTTAGGAGTCACCATTAAGATTTAAAAACAAATTCATAAACCACAAGATTTCCAAAATATGTTCTGGTTCAGTGAGAACTTGTATGTAGAGCCTCTCAGTAGACTTTGCATTTGTGGTGAAGTGAAATTGTACAAAAGAGATGAAAGACAAAAGAGAAATTTAAAATTTTAATTAAATTCAATATTTGGTTAGCTCTTTTTTTTTTTTTTAATGAAAATGTACACTTGTTTGGCTATAGGATATGTAAGATGTCCACCCAAAAATATATTCATGCTCATATCCATATATGTATGTTGAACAGCCCAGGCATATGATAAATGGTTTAGTATAAATTAGAATATGAAACTATCAGTGGTGTCTAATTTTCCCAAGCTATTGCTGGATGACTTTTAAGCATGTTACATAGCACGATAATGTATGCTCTGGCTTTCATGGATTATTTTTTGTGAGACATGGTTGTAGTGAGAAACAACCAGGAATTCTACAGGAACAAATCCTAGCAAAGCTGAAGTAGTCAGATTCTCTAGAGAAATAATTAGCAGGGATTATAGACCAATCTGGCAAGTTGCAGGTGGAAAGTGAAATTTAAACTTCTGGAACACTTGCATTGAGAATGGACTGGCTCCAAAAAGCCTGCAAATGAATCTCCTTTATAAAAATTCAATATGCCTCAAACCTTTAGATATATTTTAAAACATTGTTAAAATAGAAAATTTAATTATTATTAAGCAACTTAGAAGAAAGATAAATAAACACAGCAGCCTTTTTACTCTTATACAGAAGGATTTGTGTACAAAATATTAATATCATCGCTCCTCATCCTAAAAAAATCACCAAAAATACATAACAGAACTTGTCATTTCCTTGAATGTGTTGGGTTTTTAAAATTAATTTTTTATGAATTCTACAGTTCTGTGAAGGGTTCTTCCCAAACTTTGTTTAGCCTAAAGAAATGAAATGTCAGAGTTAGATTCCAGGTAATTTTACCCATGTTGTAAATCATTAATATCTGAATGTTTATGAGTGTTAGAGGTTATAGCTTGTACTGTATCCTAAACTAATCTAAATATTTTTTTTTGAGTGTGAGAAAAATGAAAACTATCAAGAGAATCAGTCTTATATAGAGTGCTAATTGCTTATAAAGTAGCACAAACATCACGAGCAATACAAATGGTCTTTAAGTGCCACAGGCTACCTCCATTAGATTAATGAGCCAACAGCTCCAACTTTGATGCCTTTTCTAATTATGCATGATTCGCCATTTCTTTCAAAAGAAAGACATCTATTTAATTAGGTACAAAATGTCATCTATAGGTCATTGACAGCAAGGGAGATCACCACTCACTCAGTTTAGTCTTCAGGCAAAATTATTAGTCCTCTGGGATTACCACCAAATGTCATTATTGAATCAAGAAGAGTTCCTGCAGTAAGAAGATTATAGAAAAGAAAGGAAAAAAAAAAAAACACAAATCCTTTCCATTTCACCCTGACTCATACACAGAATTATCTATTCGACCTTAAGTAGGTAAATACAATACTCCTGAGATGCCATGAATTAAAGACTCCCTTTTAATCACGTAAAATAAAAGGATATTACAAAGTCAAAAGTGTTCCATGAAGCTCATAAACAGTGATGTTAACTGCTGAATTACCCCAGTAAAAATAACTAGCTGAAAGTTCCTAATTTTACTCAAACTTTCAACTCCTAAACTGCCATCTTAAAGTTAGTTTCCACTTATTTTACAAAATGTGACACTGCAGCATCCTTGGAAATGTTTGTAAATTTTGGCTTAATATAAGGTATAATCCACTTCTCACTGATTTCAAGGTCGCAGTTTGAAAATATGCAGGATTGCTTAATGATTCCATCATTCTACAGCTGCAAGTCTGTTAGATTACCTTTAACTTGTGGAAAACTGAAACAGAGTTATTTAAAGTGTATTACTCTTGATACCAAAAACTAAAATTGGTTTATTCCAGCTGTTCTGAAGAAATGCTATCACTTGTAACTTGCAAGGAGTTAAAAAAACATTGTCAGGTTCTCTCTCAGTTTGATTTATTCTCTTTTTTTCCAAATGTAAAAGCTTAGATTCTTGATAGAGCAGTGTCCTGGTTTTGAAAAGACAGGTATCTGCCAGCAAAAGCTGGGAGTTCCCTTTGAATAGAGAATGTAAACCCCTCCCTCAAATTATTATAATTTTGCAATTAGGGGTTCTCAGGCAAAGTTTTGGTAACAGGAATAACATTTTTTTAATTAAGAATATTCAAAAATACAAGTGCAGTAGTACAGAAAGACAAGCAAAATAAAACAAACAAAAACCCTAGAAACCCCTGAGAGAGTCAGGGACATGACCTGACACCCTGTTGGTCGGGGTGTGAGAAGCAGTCTGGGTGAATCCTTCTGGAGTAACAGACACAATTCTGTGGAGTAGAGATGGTCCTGTAGAAAGTCCAGTGGTGGCGAGATGGGTCCAGTCTTCCTCCAAGGAATCCAGTGGAAAACAGGATGTCCTGCTGTTCCTATGTGTCCCCTTTTTACCTCGGTAGGAATGCTTGGGTCTCCCCCAGCTGGGTGGAGCATCTCCCAATGGGATGATGTAATGTCTCATGTCATTGGTGAGCCTTAATGGCCCATTATCAGAAAGCATCAGCTCTGAAAGTCGTGCTTGGCCATTCCATTGTTTTGGTTAAGTACCCAGCAATTAGAGTCCTAGCAACTTAATGGAAAGAATTCAACTAACACAAAGGAAACAATATCCAACCTGCAACAAGCAGTTTGAAAATCTATAGGCCTTTGAAAGAAATGCCCTGGTCAAGCTGACTGGAATACAAACTTTACATTCAGCACTATAGTACGAGGTATTAAGATGCTCTTTCATTTTAAACTGGGATAGAATGTTAAAAGTATTAATTTCTTCTTTTTCTGTGAAGGAAATACTCAGTTTATCTTGCTGGGAGATTTTGTTTGGATTAAGTCTTAAATTTTTGGTTTGTATTCATCACTCAATATACTATATTTAATATTTATTGAAAAAATACAGTTATAATGATACTTTGATACCGTCCTCCTGGAAATTAAGATAAAATATTATAAGCACAATATTTTAATTTCCTGGGATGAGCATTTTCTGACAGAAAACAGGTTAATTAGAAAGACAGGAAAGAATTCTATTTTTCTTAACTTATGACCCCAAAGATATGATCTATTAGATTAGTAGGTGTATAAAGGAAAATACACTGGGCTTTTTTTTTTTTTTTTTTTTTTTTTTTTTTTTTTTTTTTTTTTTTTTTTTTTTTTTTTTTTTTTTAATTTGTTTGTTAATTTTACCACATCAAACACAATGGGGCAGAGGACAACCTTGTGGATAGTCTGCTAGTTTTAAACACAATATGACAGGTTATTGTCATGGAAACCTGCAGTAAATTTTAATCCTGAGTTTGTTCCTCTTTGGGTTTCATTGCTGGGTTTCTGTTTACCTCAAACTTCACTTCTGTTCTGCTTCATAGGAAGCTGATACAAAGTCCCATATAACAACAGTTGTCTTGCCAAACCAACCAAAAAGCTAACCATTCTATCAGACTGCAACCATGTATGGATATAGAAGAAACCTTGTTCAGAGGACTATGAACAGCTCCAGGAAAAGCAACAACAGCAAAGCAACCTCAGAGCAGGATGTGGAATTCAGGCCTTCCAATATTTAGAAATTATAGAAATTCTCTTTGGTCCTTACAGTAAAACAGTTTGTCTGTGGCAAAAGTAGATGGAAAATTGGGGGAAATTCAGAATTACAGTTATCTAAATTCAGCTTTGAACAAATGTAATGTAGACATAAGAGACTGATTTCTTTATACATAGATCAGAAAAGTCACAATCCTCTGGGTGGTCTGGGAACTCCCTGTTAATCTGTGCCAAACAAAGAGTGTGCAACTGAGTTCATAGTCATTGTCACAACAAAGCATTTGTGTCTATAAGAATTCTTTGAGTAAGAATTTTGGACTGGCCTAGAGGTAATCTCAGGTAGTCCCTGCTGTGTTTGACACCATTTGTATTTTTCCAAGTGTTGGGCGGAGAATCCGTCCATCTCAGAAATATGTCCAAGATGTTTCTGCTGTAAAACAGAGCAAACTTAGAACACTTGTAACAACTCAGTAAAAGCTTTGCTGGAGATGCAGATATGGTGATGTAGGACAGTGTTTTGTACACAGAAAGTTAAGAGGTAGTTAGTATATTGTTTAAGGTGCTCAACAGTGATGGATTCACACTTGCTGCAGAGTACAGAGGACATATGGGTATCAGGAATTGGCAGGATATTGGTTTTGGACTGTCACCCATTCTGTCTAATGAAACCATTGTGAAGATATTTGCAACACAGACTCCTATCATCATATGGACTAATAAGAGATTTCTTTCCTCAAAAAGGTGTTATCCTGTGCAGAGATTCCTGTACATTTTTAATGAGCACTTTGTTGGTTCTTGTAGAACAAGACCACTCCCTCATGCTATTCTTTTACTTTGTCTATAAGACCCTTTTCCTTGTTTCCTATAGCCAGAAATTCTTTGAATGTGGGCCAGATTTGCTCTTTAATATTCAGAGATGGAAATGCAGTAAGTCACATCTGAATATGAGGAAAAGCTTCCTTACTTTGAGAGCATCAGAGCACTGGAATAGGCTGTTAGGAGAGGTCGAGGAGTTTTCTTTCATAGATATATTCAAAACCTGCCTGAATGCAATCCTGTAGAATGTACTCTGAATGAATCTGCTTTAGGAGTGGGGCTGGACTAGATGATCTCAAGAGGTCCCTTCCAACACATCATTCTGTGATTTTGAGAGTATTTGGTTCAGTGGTTCTGTGACCATGGAGCCCACTCCATATACTATCTTTGTGTTATGTAGTCAGTTTCTATTCCAGGCACAAACCAGATTACATACATATATGTATGGAAATGTGAATAACTCTATAAAAAAGTGAATTGGGTTTATGACATTAAAAACTTTGTTGTTTCAAATTGGAACTTCAAAAAACCCTCCTCACTTAGTATCAGCTTGTAGAAAATATCAGTTCTGATATTGATATCTCAGGTTTCTTAAGTGTTTGTAATGAAATCTTGCAATTTTCACCTCATTACTTGGTCAGATGGGAAAGTGTATGTGAAAGTAGATAAGTAAACTGATATAAGCAGGCAGCAACATTTATTATTATATCACTATTATTAATGTATATAGTTGTAAATAATTTGCCTGTGCTTTCTCATACTGCACAACAACAATTTTTTATTGCAGATAATCAAGATGTTCAGAGCTCTCAGTTTCTTTTTAATAGGTACTTCATTCAGTTAATTTGTTTTCTGCATTCCTTTGTGGTGATTTAAATGTTTTACACCTAGGAATATATATTTGAAGTTATGTTCTTTAACTAGAACTTTGTGATATTCAGAAATTACTTTTATCTGAAGAGAAAAGAGATGGAAGTGAGAGAAGAAAATGTTTCATGACAAGCTGGGAACCATAGACTGGATTTCTCTGTTGCATAAGGCAAAGATTATATGATCAGCTAGAGAATTTTCATGATCCTAATGAAGAGCCAGAAATTCAGTTTACCAACCTGTACACTGACTTCAGCAGAATATCAAAGGCTTGCAAATAATTTTAGCATCTGGACTTTCAAAATTTAATCAGAGAATTACAAGCGTTGGTAAATAAGGGCCTGATCTTTCACACCTTAAGTCAATGAGAGTTTTGCTATTGAGTTAATTGAAACTAGAGCTGAGTCCTTTGTACTTCAAGGTGTCATAGAAAACCACATGTTGATAACAAAATCACAATTACTCTTCATCTGTTTTAAAAGACTCCATACCTGATCAATCCCCAAACAATGCACTGTTTTGGAGTGGCAACCTTGTCTGAATGCAAATAGTAAGATAGCCAAAACCTTCAGCATCCATTTGTCTCCATAAAAGAACAAAGAAATATAGAGGAACATGCCTGTACTGCTATGGAGCTTGTTTGGATTTGTGCTGAAGAGAGGTGTGTTAATACAGAAATGTTTTCATTTTTGCTGATCAGAGCTTACTCAGTGTCAAAGCATCTCACCACACCCCATCAGGGAGGATACTCTGAGTACACAAGAAGCTGGGGAGCAACACAGCCAAGCCAGCTGACCTTGACTGACCAAAGGGATATTCCAGGCCATATGACATCACACTCAGCCTATAGAGCTAGAGGAAAAAGGAGGAAGAGGGAGACGTTGAGAATGATAGTGTTTGTCTTCCCAGTTACATGTGATGGAGCCCTGCATTCCTGGAGATGTTTGAATGCCCACCTCCCCATGGAAAGTGATTAATGTATTCCTTGGTTTGCTTTTTTATGTGCATGGCTTTTATCTATTAAGCAGCTT
>WEIU01020972.1:6953-19192 GCA_013389925.1 Aegithalos caudatus
TTTTTAGATTCATAATCTCCAAAGCCTCAATCTGGTGGGTTTATTTCAGAAGGAAATAGCTGACTCACTTTGAGAGAAAGCTTCAGAGTTAATTAGCTGTCACACTAACACTGTGGGATCAAGACCCAAAACCACATTGGAGAGCTGGCTGATCTGGCAGTGTTAAAATCCTCTATTAACAGGTCATGAGATAGAAGAAAAATAGAGATGGATGCAACTGCAATAAAAACCGAGTTAGTTCAAGAACCAGGGTGCATCTCTAGAAAGCATGTGAATTGTATCCAGGATAGAAATGTTTGGCTTTAATGTCTCTAATGTTGTATTTTGACTTTAATGTCTCTAATGTTGTATTTTGACAATTCATCTGTGTCAAGCTAGGCACCCACAGTTCATTTTTATGTGTATTGGAGAGTATTTTATTCAAATAAAACTAGGATTTCAGGAATGGCTGCTGATTGATCATCTCAGCAGTCTTAAAATATTTTATTTTAAGAGAAACAGATAGAATTCTGTGATTCAGAATTCTCTGATACTCTAAGATTTGAACATAAAAAGGAGCTCTGAAAGAGCTGAACCACTTCTTCAAAAACAAGATGGGAATATCTAAATGTAGTTCCTGAGTTGTCTGGACAAACTGACCTGGATATATTAACTAATTTAAAAATTATCCATTTTAACCACATGCTCGTTAAATTAGGAGAAAGTGAGAGATGAAAGGATGTAATTGTCCATATCTGAAACTGTGGCATTTTGAACAGAGGAAGGAAGCATTGCAGACTGAACATGTCTTTCCAATATGGAGGAAGTTAAAAAACTCTTAGGAAATAACACTAGACGTTGCAGATGAAGTTTGACTTTTTTTTTTTTTTCATTGTTTAACTCCAGATGGCATTTACAGCTGGGGAAAGAAGGAGGAAAAATAGGTAATACTCAGTTTGATGGTATTTGTCATCCCAAGTCACACTACATATGCTGGAGCCCTGATTTCTGACCATGGGAAGTGAGGAATGAATTTCTTGTTTTATTTGCTTGCATTTGTGGCTTTACTTATTAAACTCTATTTATCTCAACCCACAAGTTTTCTCACTGTTAATGCTTCCAGTTCTCTATCCCCCAACATGACAAAGCAGAAGTGAACGATCAGCTGTGTGGAACTTAGTTGCAGACTAGAGTTAAACTATGGCAAGGATGAATATATTCTATTCACAAAGAGAAATTTGGGATATTTTACATATTTACCCAGTACACCCACAAGGTATTTGAAATTTGATGTTTTATTTTGTGCTTAAAATTGAAGGATTTTTACTCCCTTTTAAAAATATTGAATTTTTAGTCACTTAATAAAAATAACCAGTCTTAACACTTACCATGTTCAGGTTCAAAGCCACATATGAAGTTATCACAATAGACTGTCTCATTTTGTTTCTGCTGTAAAGCACTAGAAAATGTCTTGTTGAGTTAAATGCATGAATAAATATTTTTATAGCCCAAAGCACTTATTCAATTCAAGAACTTCAATGTTGCCTTAGGCAGGGTCTTTATCAGTTTAAAAACACATTAGATTTCCTTAGTTGTATTATAGTGCAATTGTATTTAAAATCTAGGATTAAAAAAAATAGAAAAGAGATGGAAATATAAAACCTATTTTAAATGTATAACCCTCTGTCTTAGTTCATTATTTCTTCTCCTCAGTTACTGCTGATCCCTTGGACTGATCACCTCAAGGGACACATTCAGACCACTGTCTTTCTTTCTGCCCTATATTCATTTAATTCCCAGAGGCATGGGAAAGCTCTTGTAGCAGTAGAAACTGAAAGAACTGTATTTCATTCAGAAATAAAGACAAAATGAGGCATGATGGAAAAGGCAGCTAAGGATCTTGAATTCATCTTTTTCCATAATAGAGAAATAAAGAACCTTCAGCAAAATGGAAAGGTAGGAAAATCAATACTAAAAAATTAAAATATTTCCTACACAATTAGCAGTAAAGCTCTGCTTGAAAGTACTGTGGAAACTAAGAGCTTACCAAGGTCAGACACAAGCAAGAATGTGCACAAAGGAACAGAGATTCTTGTACTTGAGCACAATTTCTGTCTGCTGTAGAGTAAACTATTTTTCTGGGAGAAAGGAAGGAGCCGGTGTCATTGAAGTTCTGCAGGAAGTTCTTCCACCCCTTGGCCAGCATGCTTAGCCTGTTACAATCAACTGGCAAGCTTAAAAAGGATCCAAGACTGACTTAAACTCTCAGCTCTAAGGTTAGTACATTCTATCAAAAAATTGATTGGATTGGCTTAAATTTTGTCTTAAATAGACAAAAGAGTAATGAACCAGTAGTATTTATTTCTGCTTTCATGCTGTGCAGGAACCTCTACGGCTTTAAGCACACACAGAGTCTTCTAAGGTAGCTCACAATGAGATTATTGACATGTACGTGTTTTCTGACCCAGACACTTTGATTATACAACTTGTGGTCATGAGTCAGAGTTCTCATATCCTGAGAAAGGAACTTTTTTTTGGCTTTTTCTCACAGTGTTGTGCTGTTTTTTCCACTGTTTCAATTAATTCAATAGAAAGTAGGTGAGTCTAACACAGAGTTTTACATCAGTTAAGTCTTGAGGAAAACACTTCAGAATGATATGCAGAATCCTACATACTGTTCGTCTGCAAGACAAAATTGCTATCATTGTATTAACATTCAACTTCTGGGGAGTATGCATAATTTAGAAAATCATAAATCTTTGCATGCAAGGGCCATTGTGACAAAAACCTTTAAAATTTAAAAAACCGTATGTTTTTATTCCTGGTTATGAACCTGGTCTCACATTGGTCTAAGTTTAAGCACAGTGAGAAATTTTGCTTCAGCTCATTCGTGAGAGTGATAAAACATTATTTAACAGTTTTAGAAAACCTCTTTTTTCCACACCTCACTTTACTGTACACTTACCTTGTACTTGTCTAAGTGTAATTTGTTTGCATTTTCTAAGATCATATAAAAACGTTCTGTGTCTTTCCACTTTAACACAATGGAAACATACCATCATTATTAAAATTTATGGTAACACTTGACACTTTATGTTCATGTAGCCTGACTTTATTTTTAGGTATACTTAAGATAAGGTAGTGTCATTCTATTTAATTCATTAGCTGTCTGCATTTGTGTGAGTGACAGGAGAACCAAAGGCATTGTAATGCAGCATTATGATAACATGATTGTTCCAATATGAAATATTTGGATAATTTAGTGTGTATACCATCTTTATTAAAACACAAGATGTAGACATTATGCCTGACTTCAAAAACAAACAGCAGACATACTTGATGTTCAGTACTTGGTGTCAAGTCACAGGCACTTGTCTAAGGGAAAAGGCACAACAGAAAATTGTTTTTCCTATTGTGATCAATGACAACATGATGAGAGACAAATCCCACAGCTTTTATGTCCTCTAAGTATTCTTGCTGACTTCAGTGCTAAATATTCCACTAATGAGCAATGAGTGAAGAACTGGGATTTGATTGTGAAGTTTAGGGACAGTTCCCCAGCTAAGAGAAATCAGAAGTAGTTCTGAAATCAATTATGAACTTCCAATTCAAATTCTGATTTCTGAATTCAGGAAATAAGGACATCCAATATATTATTATTAATTGTAGCAGTAGTAATAGTAGTAGAAGTGGCAACTACTGTTGCCATTGCTATTCCTCTTACTACTAATCCTATATTGCCTTACTTTAAGATTGTAACGGGTATTAAGAAAAGTTCTAATTAAGGTACCAAATTAAGAGATATTTCAATTTATAAAATTTTGTACTTGCTTCATTGAAGATAAAGCACTATTATGCAGCAAATTTAAGTTTATGGCAATAGTCTCACTTCTTATATAAGTTTTTTTGTTCACCACCCCTCAGAGGTCCATCTCACAAACTAAAACCTGCTGGATTAAGTTGTTACTTAAACCTCTCTGATGGGGGAAAATCTAGGATAAAAATGGCAGTAAGAAATAAAGAGTAAATGGATCCAATTCTACTCACACCAAGGTTAGAAAGTGCCTTGTGCAACAGAAACATGAAGAAAATAGAAGGGCTGTATATTTTAAGGCACATTCCTGCAATCTGATATTTTATACTATATCAGAACACATTTCCAAACTCCACATGGTTACAAAACGGAGGTTTGATGCTGAGATAATGACATCAGCATAAGAAGCACATCTGCGATAATTTATTTTATATCTTACTCTGTATAACTTTTCACTGTGGGCTGTAGGTGAACACTGCCTTGATATAGCTTCAAAAGCCAGAGATGAAAATCTTACAGTATAAAACAGAAGGTAACCAGTAAATAACAGAAGAGTTATGGATAAACCTATTCTCATCACGCAACTCCATACCTTTGAGGTGCTCTTTCATGTTCATACCCTTTGTTACCTTATCCATTGGGGTCAGTCCCATTTTGACCCATCTTGTTCATCCTGAGGGATCTGTATCTCCCATTATCCTGCCTCATAGCTTTACTTCCTCTAATGTCTGTTCACTCAGCTATTTACAGGATGCTGGCACCACGTTCCAGCATGCCACAGTAAAAGGCTTCATCAATCAGACAGAAAGTCTCTTGGCAAACAAGTTATTACTCACTTGGTCAAGTGGATTCCATTTCTTGACAGCTCCCATACCTAAATCAGGACAGACTGTCAAGCTACCTGGGGCAGAACGTTTAGAGTACTTGAGGATCTGGAGTAAAAGATGGCAAAAGCTCCATAGTGGCTTAGCTATAACACAATTACCTCTTCTGCTTAAAATTAACTGAAAAACAGGAGAAGACAGCAAACAGATTTTTTGAATTCTAAAAAGGAAATGTAGAAAAATGAACTGTTTGAAAATGCAGTCCAAGTTATTTAGCATGAGTACATTCTCTGTTGATTTGAAACAGGTCACTGAAGAGCAATGAGTCAGGGTAAGAGCTGCACTTCTCATTCTGTGGGATGCTGACCTAATTAGGGAAAAATGTTATAGTGCTTGAGACACTGATAGGTTGTAGATTGGTTAAGAGATACATTACTGCATTCCCTAATTTTCTCTGAGTTTTTTGCTATCATGCTAAATTAGCCCAGTCCTGGTCACTGCCAAGTGAGATATTTTGGAACAATTTCTTAAGATGAACCCGTGTCAAAATTGTCTATGCTGCATCTCTTAGGTTTTTTCGAAGTCAGCATTATCACCTTTAGGTGTTTTCAGAACTGTTCACTGGCATAGAGTAAAAAATAATATTTTACACGTGACAAGAATCAATTTTATTGCATTTATCATGTAGCATTTTGTTAATGCTAGTTCTATGTCTCAAAAGAAGCCAAATAAATTCTGATCTTCCAATTAATCGTACCCAGAGGCAGATATAGGTACGTGCAGATGACTGCTAACACAGAAAACCTAATCTCTTCCTCACTCAAGCATAGTCCTCAATTTATTTTTCTGGGACAGGTTTCGACAGATGTGTTCTTCTTCATGGATTGTCTTCTCTCTATTCTGATGTTGCATATAATTTCTTTGCGGCACAGTTTGCTGTCTTCCACTCAACAATAAAAATATTTAGTTTTCAGGTTTTGCAGAATCCTGCTAGCTGAATAAAGATCAGGACAACATATGTTATAACCCAGAAACTTTGCACAGCTCTTACACTTGACAGGTTGGATTCTCAAGTACCATGGGCCTATTAATTCTATTAGTTTCCAACTGTGAGGTGAGAAAGGTGGTGGTTAGTGAGGATTGATGTCTTCTCTATTGTAAATAGGTAGTCTGATCCAGTATAATTTCAATAGTATTTGTCTTTCATAGAATCACAAAATCAATTAGGCTGGAAAAAATCTTCTCAGATTGTTGAGTCCAACCTTCAACTGAACACCATTGTGTCAACTAAATCACAGCACTGAGTGCCACACTCAGCTGTTTCCTGAGCACATTCAGGGATGGTAACTCCACTGGTGTGACTCCACTGTGTCTGGTACAAACAAATATGAATGAATGACCTAGTTGAATAAAGGTCTCAGGGAGAATTCTGCACAAATCCAAAGCTATATTTTAACAGAAATCCTATTAAGAAATACAAAGCTATTCATAATGTCAATGAATACATGGGAAAAGGCTTGTTATACATATGGAATATATCAAATCTAATAAATATAATAGAAAAGAGTTTTAATCCAATTAAGCAGTCTGAGTAACATATAAAAATAAGTCACTGGTTCTCCTTCTTGTCATAGATAAAATCTATATTTAGATATAATATCTTAATTATCTTTTCATCTGAATTTTAAAATAACTGTATATAGAGAAGAATTTACAAGATTTGCTTATGAATTTTCAGTTATTTTGATATGATCAGAACTTCTTTTGATGTCATCTGCAAATTCCCTTACTCACATTAAACTCAAGCTTAAACCTCGGCTGACACATCTTAGTTAACTTGCACCAAATGAATTTACTCTGTGAATAATCTAATATGCTCTTTTATTAGCCACTAATTATATTTTTAGTTCAAAGGAAGCAGCCTTTAATACAAGATAAAAATGTAAACAGTAGAAGACTTACTATGGCACTTGCAAGTACCAATTATGAGAGTTTGGATGATAACCTATTATCTATGATAGCCTATTATCTTGATATGCAAATGCTTCACAGATAAATCACACCTGCCTCATAATGTGCCAATTTGTTTTCCTGGGCTGCTTCAAAAGCAGTGTGGGCAGCAGGGCAAGAGAGGTGGTTCTTCCTCTCTACCTCGCTGTTATGAGACCCCATCCGGAGTGCTGTGTCCAGCTCTGGTGTCCCCAGCACAGGAAGGACATGGACCTTCTGGAGTGAGTCCAGAGAAAATTCTCCAGGATGATAAGAGGGACGGAACACTTCTCCTTTTTGAGAAATGCCTGAGTTGGGGTTCCTCAGTCTGAAGTATAGAAAGCTTCCAGGACAACCTCATTTTAGCCATTCAGTAACTAAACAATACTTATAAGAAATATGGTGACAAACTTTATAACATGTCACAATGAGAAAAGGGGTAATGGTTTTAAACAAAAGGAGGGTACATTTAGACTAGATATAAGGAAGAAAATTTTTACAAGGTTGGTGAAACACTGGAACAGATTGCTCAGAGAGGTGGCAAATGTTCTGCCCCTGGAAACATTAAAGGTCAGGCTGGATGGGGCTCTGAGAACTGAGATCTTGTCAAAGATGTCACTGCCCATTGCAATGGGTGTTGGACTAGATGACCTTTAAAGGTCCCTTCCAACCCAAACTATTTTATCATTCTGGGGTTCTACGATAAATCTGTGGTTTACTGGATGTTGTTGAGTACCCGGCTGGAGGCAGAGCTATTAATACAAGGAATATGTTCTGAAACAGAGCTGTGCCTACTTTTTGGTAATTGACAGATTGCTCAACAAAACCCTTTATAGATTTTGTGTTTCATTAAGACACACCATTTTGCAGAGTCACACCGCAGATGGTTTCTGTCAAGTTTCAGTGTCTGTGTTGGGAGTTAGGTACAAATTTGTCAACCAGGGGCAGTTCCAGTTTTACTAGTTATGACTGGTGCAAACACATCTGGAAGGGAAAAATTGTGTCTCACCCCTGAAAGATGAGAAAACTCTCTCCCACAACCATTTGCTTGTGAGGTTTGACTGCTCTTAGTAAAACTTTTGAGATGCATTAGAGAATGGGCTTAGCCCAAGAGTGCTGGAAAAGAGAAAAGAAAAAAATATGGTGAGAAAATTTTTACAAGGCTATAAAGCAATAGGAGAAAAGAGTGTGGTTTTAAACTCAAAGAGGGGTGGTTTACGTTAGATCTTAAGAAGAAATTCTTAACTGTAAGGATGGTGAAACACTGGAATACATTGCCTAGAAAAGCTGTGGATTCCCATCCCTGGAAGGCTGGATGGGTCTTTGATCAACATGGTCAACATGGAAGGTGTCCCCACACATGGCAGAGGGGTTGGAACAAGATAACGTTTAAGCTCTCTTGCAACCCAAACCATTCTATAATTTTATAAATATATGAATAGTACTAAGATGTAGAACATGCCTAGAATGTATTTAAACTAACATTTCTGTATTTGAGAAATTAATTAATATAATATTATAGGAATTCATTCTGAATAATTGTCTTATATATAACAAAAATAAAATCCAGGGTCTAGTCAAGTTTCTGGGACTTCTTGGAAACTGTCATAGAATTATAGAAAATTTAGGGTTAGAAGGAATACAATAACTTGTATTTAAATTCAAATGTCATAATTGTTGGGCACAACTGCAGCATTTATAAAACTAACCTGCAGTACCATCAGTTCTGGAGTGGTAGAAAAATATCCCACTCTCCTCTATGCAGAAGGCAAAGACATTCACTCAGCAGCTGGCTTTTCTGGTACTTGCTGCCAAAGAGATGGCACAACTAACAGCTTCTGGGTTCTGTTCCAGCTTTTATGAGACTCTGTTCTCTAATGTTCTTTAAAACTGGTAAAACAACATACTTTGCCTAATCTCATTCTCTGAAATAGATGAACTATTTTGTCTGAATGTTTTGAGTAAAATTCTGTCTGATGCATAAACCTACTGTGGAAAATTTCAGTCCAAACATTTCAGTTTTGGCCAAGTCACAAGCAATTTAAAAGAATGCCAGACATCTTTAACTTTATAGGGGTAGTTGTCAGCTGAAATGCTACAGTCACACCCACCACCCACGTACACAGACGTGTATATATACACAGATATATCATCAGCCATATAGCAAAAAGAAATTGTTTGGATCCTGTGCTGTATTTTTTTTCCCAAATCATTTAAAACTGGTTATTGTTAAGATTGCAAACTCTGAGCTTCACTGCCTTGCAAAGCTGTGACTGTGATGGAAGAAGGCATGAAAAATAAAAAGGCCAGATTTCCAGCCAAAAAATACGTCTCCTGTAATAAAGTAGGAAAGTACACTTTATCAAATATTTGCTGTTAAGCATGCAAGTCTATGAAATACCCTAACAATCTTTACTTATATCATTGTGAAGTAATATACTTATAGCTATATACTATTTTCATTCTGTGCCCAAAGAAGAATATTTTTTGCAAAACAATATTTTTTCAGAAGCTGTCTGCATATTTCAGCACTACAGTATTAGACCTAGATAAAAGAAAAATAATTATTTAAATAAACTTTTACCAGTATTTTATAATCACAAAAACTAGAAAATACATCATAAAGAAATAAGAAGCTTGAACATTTATCTTTGAAGAGGTCTGTGACTGTTTTTCTAAAAGGATCAAGAAATTAAAATGTTTACTAATAATTGCTATTTAATATTAATCTTTAATGACATGCTTCACTGAGATTTTCCTTTTCTAAACAGGAATGTGGATAGGATTTGCTGTAGTATACTCAGACATTTCTTTTGATATTAATATGCATTAAGTGTGAAAAACCATTAAAAATATGCTTCTTCATTTTCCATCTCTTAGATTTCATCCTTTGAATTGAACATGAAAGTCAGCCTTTTACTTGATAAGAAAAAAAACCCTGGCTTGAGTGCACGCATATCTATACAGACACTTGGTTGCAAGGGTCTTCCTACCTGCCTGTGTTCAGGCTCTCATTACAATAGACATCATATCACGTTCTCCCATTGTTGTTATCCAATATCTGTCATAGATGCCAATGTGTATTCATTTTGATGTTCCAAGGACAATAACAGGAAGAAAAACTGTTGCGTGAATTATTGTTTCCCACAAAATCCAACTCCAAAAACTCTTCAACTCAGTGTCTTCCTTCCTGCAAAATGTTGTGGAGTCCTATTTGTTATCTCTAGAACTGACACAGGAATCTCAGCCAATGAATATAATCCCTTGGTGTTTTCTCTTTACAGGTGGCACTTCTGGGCATGCTACTTTGCTATTGTGGCCTCAATAGCTTTCTTACTTATCTATGATATTGTAGTTAGCACTTCCAGACAGACAGCTGTATAAGTCTGCTATTGACCTAGAACAAAAAGTTCATACCTTCTGCTATCTTGCAGTATAAAAACTAGTCATGATTTCATTTGAACTAGTCTTCTGTTTCTTTCTGAGGTATGCTAGGAAGCTTAAAATTCAGAGCCTGGGAAGTTTTAGCTGTAGAGACATTATTCAGGGTAAAGGAAAAGCATATACTCAAATTCTTTACATACTTATGTTAAACCCTATTTTCTAATTGTATTTTAGATTATGTCACTGAAACCTTTCTCATATGCCTTTATAATTTGCAAATTCCTTGAGTTTTAGATGTGTTCTGTATTATATACAAAACATTAATATGTCATCAGTACTTCCATAAAATAATAATCCACAAGCCCCAAATGTCTTGCTGACAAGAATTTTATGAATTTCAGCTTACTAATATCCATGGATTGTATTCATTTTCCAGGAAGCGTTTTTATTTCACACAACAGTCTATTTGAAGCCTCTAATATACAATATTAGAGATTTGAAACTCTGACTATAGATTCAGGATTTAAAAATATCCATATGATAACTACAGATATTTTAAACTTCTTAGAAATAAGCAAAATTTTAAAAACCCTCAAAAAACAGAAACAACAACAACAACAACAACAACAACAACAACAACAACAACAACCAAACCAAAAAACCAAAAAAACCAAAACCAAACCAAAAAAAACCCCAAAAGAAACAAAAAAAAACCCCACAAACCAGAAATACAGATAAACTTTTGAAGTGTGAATAATTAAACTTTCTATTTTAGGATTGCTTCCTTCTCTCCATAGTTTTTAGTACTGTTCTAAAGATTTGTTTGTGACCCTGAAAGTAGTAACTCTTTCATTGGGAAAGAAAACCAAAAAGCTAAAATCAGCTGAAATATCTGTGCTGTCTCTTATAATCAGAGTCAACAAAAACCCATAGGAGCATTCAATACAAACAAAAGTATTGCAAAGTCAAAAAAAAAAAGTTTATTTTTCTAAAGCTGAGTTTCTTGCAACCTGAGTTGTGGAGAAAACCAAACCTGACACAGTAGCTGTATACTGCAGTGAAGTATCAGCATTAATTTTACTGCAGTAAGGTTTCCACAGATGAGGGAGTTAGGGATAGACTATTTGTAGTTGCAGTTTCTGCCTCCTGTGCTCCATTAAGGGGCTCTGCTGTACCGTGCTGTAGAGTTCTGCATCTGCCTTACTTGAAGGCCTCATCTTTCTACATAACAGATTTTGTCAGTTGAGACCTGTACTAGCTGTGAACTATTTTAAACTTCATTTTTGTTGGTCTCTCTGGTCTCTGATGCAGAGAAGTGTGCAAAATATAATGACTTGCTTTTATAAGTGTGACTTTTATTAAATTGAAGGAGAGAGGAAAGAAGGAAAGGAGAAAAGGAGGAAAGAAAAGAAATTTGTGGTAAAAGGAAATGAGAGGTAAGGGTGATGTGACTGAAATAACACAAGACTCATGTTCCAAGAGCTATTCAAGACAACAAGGAAGCAGGTAACACTGATTTTTCTGTAAATCTTTCTCACCTGATCTCTTTATAAGCCTTTGTCACAGCCAAGATCTGGAACACTCAGAACAGGTCTCAAAGCTGGGGTGTGAAATCTGGGTCCAAAAGTAAGGCACGGTGTCTGAAATCACGATAAACTTTGCTAAATCCTGCTGGTTTTCCTTCCTGCAATGGCATCTAAAAGTAACAGTGGACTGAATGATCTTTCCTTGCCCTAGATTTATTACTAGTTAGGCTTATTTTCTAACATAAGTCTAAACTACTGTTTTCTGAAGTCATAGTAATTTTTTAGTAACATAGTCCTTGGACAACATGAAGTGTTTTTTGGTTGTTTTTTTTTTTTTTTTTTGTTTTTTTTTTTTTTTTTTTTTTTTTTTTTTTTTTTTTTTTTTTTTTTTTTTTTTTCCCAGCATCTTATTTTCCTGCCTTTCAGATATTTCTGATTAGTCCATAATATGAATATATATGAATATGTAACAGATATGTATTCAGATGCTAGGCTGAATGCCTCAGTTTCTGCGGGCAAAACTGGAAATACAGATTTCAATCCAGAAGCCTCAGCTACTGCTTTTGGGCATATAGCACCTGCATAAACATGTCATGAATCTCACGTTATTCAGCAAAGAAAAGAACGATTTGGTGGGCCATTGTTGAGGGTTGGATTTGTTTCCTTTGTGCTTGTGGAATCTTTTCCCAGAGGGTTGCTAGGGAATTAATTGCTGGGTGCTTA
>WEIU01020972.1:25489-40648 GCA_013389925.1 Aegithalos caudatus
ATGTCAAAGAAACCAACTTGAAAGCCCTCTTCACTGTTCCTCTTAGGCATACAAGAGGGTAGCTTAGAAGGAGGCAGCTGTTTTTCATGCTCTAGGATCAACTTCATGCTTTCAGATTAAAGAGCTGGGAGATCATTCAGATAGACTATCTAGCAGGAACCATGCCCTTGTATAAAATCCTACAAATACCAACAGCATCCATTTCAGAAATATATTTGCTTCAAGCTCAGATTTCAGACCAAAGTATTAAACTGCTTTGTATGATGTATTTACTTCCAAGTTAACTTCATATCTTTNTTAACTTCATATCTTTTTAGGGGTACAAACTATTTTCAGCTTTGTGTGCCTTCAGCACTCAGAGATAAAAAATATTATGTATCTCTCAAGCTGATAGAAAGTCTTAAGCTATCACTTTATATGAGGGATCTCAGAGAGCTTCCAGTAAACGCAACCGTTAATGAACACAGGACCTAATGGTCTTTAAAGCTTCCAAGATGTCCTTTGATTTCCAGTTAAAATAAACAGGTAAGTTTTAAAAATAAATTCAGAAGAGGGACCATAGAAGTTTCTAGCACAGCTTTCTGCTTTGCTTAGCTACCTTTGCCTTGCATTGTGGAACCCAGCACTGGATGCAGTATCTTGCTGTGATCGAATTATCACTTCCCTCAACCTGTTTCCTCTTGAGCTCAGCCTGTTCAAGCAGCTAAGGAGGCAGATGGCTTTCATTCATTCTGTGGAATACAGCTCACATTCAGCATATGGAGGGTTAACTTTTCATAAACTTTAAAACCAGCAGAAATATTGGCAGTATCCTTTGACTGCATTAGCTTACTCAACTTTTTTTCATTTAGATTTGCCCTGCTGGTTTCCTTCAGCTCTGAGGNATAGTGGTACTATCAGAGACTAAAATTTTCCTTGTTGAAATCTGTCAAAAAATGTTGTACTTTCCTATTTCAAATGTGTATGCTTAGCTCTGCAGAAAATAATAATGCCTGTTAAAAACTGAAGAGATTTATATACATATATATATATGAGCATTTGCTGTACACCGTCCCTTTGTGATAATCGTCTCATTTTTTTTTCTGTTTTCTTCCTGCTTGCTTTTTCTACCTTTCTCTTTCCTCTTCCTTCTTACTTTCCCTTTCCTTTTGGATACAAAATGGACATTTGTCCACAGGAAGTGAACTGAGATCTAAGATATTGCGTAGAATACCATAGTATCCTTGCATAGTAGAGCTTTTTTAACTATTATGGCTTGTATTAGAGTCAGTGTTGAAAACTCTACAATCCAAGAATATTCTATTTTTTTTCTCACATATTTTGTGTGCAGAAATTGCAGTACATGGACCCATTTTTAAGCAACTAACTTTACCTCTGGCCAGCTTATCTGCCAGCTGAATTCAAACACACTGAATAATTAATTTTAGCTAAATCCTGTATTGTGACAAAGAAACGTCCTGAAGGTAGAGTTATCAAATCATTCTTAGATAAATCTCTGTTTCTCAGATCTGTTCTTACTGGAAGACCCCAAAAGGATGTCTTTTCTTTTGGACCGTGTCAAGTTGGAGGTGCAGTAATTTTGCCCGGGAATTTCTTAGTTGAAATTCTTCATAAAGCTACTTATATGAATATATTCAAGATTTATTAGAAAATTAAGACTCCAATAAGGTGGACTGAGACCCAAAGCTATTTTGCAAATAATTTACTGTATCAAAAAGTGTTGCTCTGACTTTTAATTGATTTTTGGGGGCTCACCAGCACTTACATAAACTGTTAGAGAGGGACGATTGTGCTCCTTTCCTTTAAAACACCTGATTTACATCACTATCTTGTCATTTGTTCATGAAAGTACCATTAAACCAGTGTAACTGGAAATTAGTCAGGCTGCATCAGAGCAACAGAATAAAGGGCAGAGCTTAATTCAAGGTCTTTTAGATGTTTCATTGCTGAACAAAATGTGTATGAACAAATACCACATGAAATAAAAAATTATCACATGTACTGATCAAGTTTAAGTCACGAAAGATACTAAAAAACACAGAAAGAGGTATAGATTGTGCTCTCTGTCCTGTCAGTGTTACCTTCGCTCCCTGCATCAGAGAAGAGATGCTCCCATGGGATGATGATGCTGGCTGGCAGCTGTCTTTCAGATGACCAACAAAGATGTCAGTGAGATGCTGCTTTGAACAGGAGATGGTCTGGCCCATTTAAGAAAAAATGATTCATAATTGTAAATGCCTTTAAGTCACTCCTGACATAGTAGGCTACACAAGTCAGTGTTACAGCTGATAGCAGCCATGAAAAGGAAGTATTGAGGAATACTTCATGTTTTCTTTCATGAAATACTTTCATGTTTTACCAGCACATATTTTGAAGATGTTTGCTATAACTAACATTTATTCTTTCTTTCTTTTCAATTTTTGAGATCAATTTTGTCTTGAGGGGGACAAATGTTTTAATGATGCACCAGAGGCTAGAAAACTAAAAGCACAACAAATTGTTACTCTCTTTTAACACAAACTTCATAAGTTTCCTTATAAAATTTGAGTTAAAATACTAAGAGAGCATTGCTATGAACAAAGCTTAAATATCTGCACTAACCCCCCCATAGTCTAAACATCACTGTACTTTTTCTGATCAGCTTTAGACTTACAGGCTCTCACTACAAAGGCTTGAGGGAAGGTATTGATTCCTGTGATAGTGATGCCAAAATGATTTTTGCTTTCATATATCCATCATATATTTGTAGCTCTGTAGGCTATTGTTGTATAGTTATATAGTTCCTAGCTAATGACAGTATTTTTCCTACCCTGATAGGCAGAAAGAAAAACCACATTCCAAAGGCCATAATCCTAATCTTGTTTTTCTGGGAACCAGGGAAAAGCTACTAGCAGAAGGGGGCTCCAGAACAGGGCTGAACCAAGGGGGGGAATTTCCTCATCACCTGTGCTTCCAATTGGGGATTCTTGTCAATTATTCTAATTTGCTAAACTTATAAAACCGTATTTGTGCTGTGTGGGGTGCCCATTTTCCCATATTTTCCCCTGGAGGTATCCAATTAAAAACTAGCTTTTATATTACTTATTAATATGATCTCAAAAGCGTGGGGTTTTTTTATTTCTATGTCTTTAAGACATCATTTTGTCCCTGTGTGTTCTTTAGCATGTACTGGCTTCTTGCATACCAAAAAAAAATTAGAGAACAGAGAAAGAATTAAAAATTTTCCAAAATCATTGACTTTTGTAAATGGTTTATTGTCAAAAATAATCTTGAAAATATCATAAAAAGAGGAATGACCAAAAAAAAAAGGTAAATTAATCACATGCACTGTGTATTCTTTGGGTTCATGTCATTTAACAACTTGGTACACATAAAATCATGCTTCAATGTTTAGAGGTTCCTGGTTCTCTACAAATAAGCTGCTGGGGCCCAGGGAATGTCCAGGGAAGGTGCAGGGAATCAGATCTTCATTCTCTTCTTACTGTACACCCTCCCCTAGTCCCAGAGCACTGCAGGATGCTGCAGGAATGGCCAGGAGCTTGTGCAATGCTGCAAGATAAGCAAGTACAAAAATACAACACTTGTAGACCTGAAGGATACACAGCTAATTATGATTAGCTTTATATGATAGCAAACTAGTTAATGTTTGATAGCTGTTAAATCTGGTGTGCTCTTCAAATTTTTCTTTGCTCTTTTTACAGAAAGATGTTATATGTGTGTGCAATTTGTACACGTAAACAATTTTTTAGAAGAAGAAAAGACAACTGAAAACATCAGTGACAAATATGTGTTGCAGGTTCTCTTTTCTCTCTGAAAGCATCCCACTGAAATATTTTGTCATCCTCCCTATCTAGTCACATTGGGATGTCTTGTGGAAGAAGTCACCAACAGAAGTCACAACAAAAGTGTGAAGAGGGAGTTTTCCTTGTAGAATGACCAGGCTTTCCCTAGTTGTGTTTCACAATAAGCTAAAAGCACTAGAGAATACAGCAATAAGTATGTTTGGGAGCATCTCTTTTGAGTATCTTTTATTCTTCCAAAATGTTGTAAAATCTCCATTGCCCTGTCCAAATACTGTCCTAATAAAACAGTTAAATTTCTAACAGTTTTATATAGCCAGAGTTACGTGACCGTACATGACCTACAAAAAATAATTTTTAAAAAGATCTTCTGCTTGTGTTCTGCTAGACTTATTGCTGCCCCAGTTACATGCTGCAGGCAAGAAAATTGTTTGTCACAACAGAAAGCAACCAATTTCTTATAAATGTTACTGTGAACAGACGTTTGCCAAGCTTTAGGTAACCCTTGGTCTCTAAGTGTCAAACTGCAAGTGGATCTGACTTGAACTCTTGATTAATCCACTCAAAAAAAGAGGAAAAAAATGGATTTTCTAATGCAATTAATCCAAATAGAGTTATACAGGTTCTTGTGAACAATTTGTATTTTTTTTCCTACCTAGGTATACATATGTGCAAGGGAGAGTGAAAAGTCACACACTAAGATCAATAGTTATTTTCAAATATTTGTAAAGCTGGGTGAATGAAGGGGAAGAAGGGAAGGAGAGGAAAGGGAAGTAAGTATGGAGGGAGGAAAGAAAGAAATAATGGAGAGAAAAAGAAAATAGTTTGTACCTTGGTCAATGGAATGCAGAGAGCCAAACAGAAAGAAAACACTGCACTACACTCTCTGTAGTGCAGAACTCTGATTTTTTGCTGGGGCTAAACAGACATGAGAACAAATTGAGGAGAACAACAGGATGCAAGAAAAGAACAGAATTTGCCATGAGTTTGTATAAGACCAAAATAATGGAAATCTCAGAGTAATGAAAGATCTCAATGTCAAGGGATGCATTACAATTGTAGATAGGCAAAACTTTAAAAGCAGTGTTACAAATTTGAAATCTGTGTGCAAATCCCAGTGTCTAATTGAAACCCCAAAATTACCCCAGATGCTTCTATCCCATATATATTCTATATGCCCTGGAGGGCCATCCACCAGTCCACCTTTTTGAAACTTAAAAAAAAGGGAAAAACCACAGTAATTTAAGTTATACTGCAGCTCTCAGCAAGGAACTAAAGGAGATCCATTAAAAGACATAAAAGAAATTTTTCTAAATTCCAATGTGGGTTAAGGAAGAGATATTAGAAGCAAAAAAACCCAAAGGAGTTTCGTGTTATACCACTGAGAAGGTGCACTACATTTCCCCCTGTATTGTCCAAACTCTGTTGTCACAGAATTTAAGTCCAGGCTTGTTTCTCTAGTGTGCAGACATGATATAAGACTATAAATACTGGGAGAGAGCAAATAATGAATAATCCAAATAGGTTAAAAGATAAGGTACTTCCTATATAATCTCTTGGGCTATCAATTACTAGTACCAATTTTCCAGTGGAGTAAGGAGACTGAAATATTGAGGGTTTCCTGCAAGGTTTCCTCCACTTTACTATTGTGTCAAATTTCCTTTTAGTTCCAGACAAGAACATTAGTTGAATTTTGTAATAAATACATGCACTGATACTTCTTTACTATACATTTTTTATTGAATTGTCCATTTCAGTGCATCACCACTTGAGTGAGATTAACTCAGGCAGTATTGGTAACGCATTCAAAGGGGCTTGAAATCCTTCCCAAGGTACCCAGCTGATTTAGAGGACTGTGGATCAATCAATCCCAAATCAATAATTTCTTATTAAAAAAGGACATGTGATAGACTTTTCTGTTTGAAAGACAAAGTAAATCCTCCAGCCTTTTCTGTGTATGCTTCTGATTCCTTGCCATGTCTAACTTACTAGGGCATACATATCACTCACATATCTTGTTTTCTTCAAAACAGAAATTATCTCATGAAAAAGACTGACACTACAGCTATATTTTAACAAGGTTTTCTGTCTAGATTCACAGGAAAATAAAATTATACATTTCATTATGTGCCTAAATTAAGTTAAAAATTGTGTATATTATGAAGAAATGTTTTTTTCCCACTTATAAATCAAACTGAATATTACATTATATCATCTTTTTTTGTACTTCTGCACTAGTGTGTGAGAATTTTTTTCATTAACATCAAGTATTTAAGTAGCTGCATCTCAGCATTTTTTCTTCAATGTTTGACTCCCTCCCCTCTTCAGGTCTTTAAAAAATATCCATGAATAATCCATGTCTTTGCCTGTTCATATCTTTTTAAAATGTCTATGAATAAACCATGTTACCCAACACAGTACTTCATTCTGTACTCTGTAAGAAACTCCTATAAGTATTGAAGCCAACACACCTAGGTTTAGTTCAATCTAGACAAGCAAGAGGGAATTATTAAAGCCCAGAGAGGGTTTGATGTAGACCAAGATCAGCGCATCCATCAGTCTAAAATGGTCAGCTATGTAACTTGAAATAAATAATGGAATGAATTGGATAAAAAAGAAGTGGCCAGGAAAAGGCAGTTTTACATAGCCATAGAAAAAAATACAGTTGAGTCTTTCTCCATCTTTGGGGTTAGGGTAGAGAAAAAAGAGTGCATCATTGGATTTAATTTTGCAGATCCTGAATGGGAAACTAACATTATTCCTCTGCCAGGCTGCTTGTTAATTAATTTTTTCTCGCTGCAAAACAGCAAGATAGAATTATCAATTTGATAAATGCTCTAGTTGGATGAAATATAAGGTTTTATTGAGCCCACAGAATATTATCTTACTCATTTTAGCACAAGTTTCTAGCTTTATCTAAGGGACGATATCTTGGATCAGAACACACCGTTGTTAATAAAAAAAATCACAAACAGTATTATTAATTTAGTAAGGAGTAAACTGGTATACAGTTTAACTTATCAGGTTCAAATACACAAGCATGTATTGTTTCTAAATAAAATAAATAAAAAAAACCTCTTGCAAGCAATTTCTGAAAATCAGCTTCAAGAAACATTGGCTTAGGGAAATCCCTGATATATTTCTTACAGCTTCTATTTACAGTTAATCACCCAGATCCTTCACTGTACATCAAAGCTCTGCATGTCACACACCTTGCCCTGACTGGAGGTCTGGGTGAGATGCAGCATTCCCTTCCCAGCTCACTGTGCTTCCCGTGGTCCTTGTGGGGCAGAGCTAAGCAGGGCAGGAGGACTCAGACACTCAGACTTCTTCCCACTCCACCAGCAGCTACAAGGAGCTCACAGCTGCTGCTGAACCCTCTGGCATATAACCACAAAGTCAAACAACTCAGGTACAGTTGGACTCACTTAAAGCAATATAAATAATACTATAGATGAGTCTGTAATTAGTAACTCTCAAAAGTTCTCCAAAGCATTTGGAGGCAGAGTTAATTTAGTACCCATCACAGCAGAGGGCTCTCTCATCTTTCCCTATTCCCTTGGCCCCAAATGGAAGAGCTGGAGTTCTGCCATGACCGGGAGATTTCTTGAGACAAACAAGCTCAAGGAGATGTGTCCCAGATGTGTTAGTCTCAGAACAGATCTGGCCAAGTTTAACTGCCTCCACTAATTCTTGTACTCTTTCTGGGACAACACAACAATCTCTCAGAAGAAAGACAGGAAAGAAGGCAAAAACAACCTCAACTTTTAAAAAAATTTCAAAATAAATTATATAGCTATATATAGCTAATAGAATATCTAGATAATTGTGGCAGAGTAATAGGTCATACTCATAGTCTAGGTAACCAACTGTGAACAAGTTGTCAATGGTGAATATCAGGCTGTTTAAAGTAGCTTCAATTATAAATAAATAATTGCAATAATGCAGAAAAAACACAGTCTTTTAGACAAATTTAATTATTTTACTTCATCAGACAGAGGATAAGTGAGGAGAAAAATGTTTGTTGGTCTATGAGAGACTGAAGAAAGCTTATACAGTGTGAAACTTTCTTAATTTTAAAAATAAATTCTCCTTTCTGAATCAGTAACAGTAGTATGGAGTTTTTGATGACAGTTTTTCCTGTTTGTTTCTTGGATTTGATATAAAAATAAAAGAGGAACATTGATTCCAGGATTTTTGTGAGATGTTTTTACGTTGTGGGGCATGACTGCATTTAAGTTACCTGTGCCCATAGCCACCTCCAGTGTCATTTTGGTAACTGCTTATGTCATGCTAATTCAAAGAACATGTGGTTCTGCTTGAATTGTAAGATACTTTTGAAGGACTAGTACTAGGAAAGAGCCATAATTGACAAAAAACATAGAAAGAGAAATATTTAATCAAAAATAGTTAATTACATGTGGTAGTAAGGAAAGAGTCAAAATTAGCAAAATAGTCAAAGCTAAAATAATTTTCTGTTGTGGAGTTCCTAATATTATTCTACAGTCCAGATGCCAGAAGTATCAACACAAAATATAGAAACCATCTCTGCAGAGTCAGAGTGGACCAAACAGGTAGGTAAACACTCAGAAAACTATGGAGACATGGGCTTTTTCTGGAATTAGGTACACTAAATTATCTGCTTGTAAATACATAATTGCTGTTTCTATCAGCCTGTCCATAGATCTGTGCTCTGTTCTAGGCAGCTGATACTTTTCAGTTCCATGACTTCTTTATGGGTCTACTTACCTGCAGAGTTTTTGAAATGCTTGGCTAGAGGTATTAAATTACATTTGGAGAAAAATTCTCTATTTCCTTGTCCCATGTAGCTCTAAAGTGCTGATGATACAGAGCTCGCAGTGAAAGTCTCACTTGCAAATGTACATATTTGTCTCAGAAAGAACTTGTCCTCTGTTTCAATCTAAGATGGTGGATGAACTAGAGATATATAAGGGTTGTTAACAGATCTGCAGAGGCATATCTGTTTTGTTTCTTCTCCTACTATTATAAATGGTTCTGTCAAAAGCCTTCTTGTGAAAATGTAAGTAGAACATAGGCAAAAAAGAATGTCTTGGGCACAGTATGACAAACACTAAACAATAAACAAAACTCTAAGGCAAAACATAAAATCTTCTTTCTAATAACACATCATTTATTTATGCAGGACAGATTTTTCAATGGAATAAAAGGCTATTCAGTTATAAAAAATATTATCTGTCACACAGCTGTATTTCTAGTGTACTGGTATGTCTGTCTAAACTGTACCTGAAACTGAAATGCAGCCACAAAATCAGAGAATAAAAAACTGGGGAAACACTTAAAGTAAACAAGAAATTTAGGAATATTTTAGAAACCATCAAATGCCAATTACTTAACTTTGCTTTTGTTTCAGATCTCTCTAACCTGCATGCATTTTAAAATCAAGATAAATGTGTTATTCGATTCTTGCTTATAAAACAAAAAGACTTTTTTTTAATAAGTAACCAGATGGGAAAACATACAATGTCATATGTTTCGTACCTCTACATGAAGAAATCTGCTTTATTTCATTTGAAGAACTGAACTACTAAATTTGATTACTCTTTACAGCTGTTCACCATAACGAAAGGTTGTTAAATATTGACAGAAATGAGCTAAAGAGCACAGAATCTAGTCAGTCTTACACATGGCTAAATATATGAGAGGGAGAAAGAAAAGAATGGATGCCTTTGTACTTTTTTGTTAAAAGAAACAAATAAAAACCAGATTTGTGTTAGGACTTTTGTACTTGATTTGACTGCAGTTTAAAAGTGATTCTGAGATCATGGCAGTCTAAATTTAGAGATGTTTACTATAGATGAAAAAGATTTATTTTTACTCTGAAGCAAAACATGACAGTCTGGAAGAATATGCAATTTAAGCATTGATAGATCCAAGCCTCAGTGCATGTGGTAAAGATTAAATACTTGAATAAAATTTGTTAAATTAATACTTTTGATAATACCCTTAAAATTTACTATGAATCAAATATGTTTGCACTACAGCCTTGATATTTGAGATATCATTAAGACACAAAGACCTTTTCTCAGGGGTGAATTCAAATATAAGATGGTTCTTAAGTCTACTGGTGGAAAATACAGATTTAATTCACTCTACTGGATGATAGATATATATTATGCTTTAATTTAACCCCATCCAGCAACCAAGCCTCATGCAGCCACTTATTCGCCCACCAGCAGCAGGAGGAAAAGAATGGAAAACTCATGTGTTGAAATAAAAACAGTTTATCAGGGAAAGCAAAGCCTGTGCATGAAAGCAAAGTAAAACAAGGAATTAATTCAGTGTTCCCTATGGGCTGGCAGGTGTTCAGCCATTTCCAGGAGAGCAGGGCTCCAACACATGTGATGATGGCTAGGGAAGACAAAGGCCATTCACTCTGAACACTGCTTCCTCCTTTCCCCCACTTTAAGTGGTGAGCATGATGTCACATGGTCTGGAATATTCCTTTGGTCAGTTGGGGTCACCTGTCCTGGATGTGTCTCCTCCCAGCCACCCACACACCCCCAGTCCCCTCACCAGTGTGGCCATAGCAGAAAGTCTCAGCTCTGTGCAAGCACTGCAGTAACAAAAACTTCCCAGTATTATCAACCCTGTGTTTAGTACAAATCCAAAGCTCAGCCCAATACCAGCCACTGGGAAGAAATTTAACTCTATCCCAGCCAAAATCAGCACAATCTAAATATCTTATTTAGAGAGATCTTGATTTTTGTGAATCTCCCTGAAAGTTCTGGGAGTGCCAGAACATCCCTGACTGCTACTGAGTAAACAGAGGGTAGTCCCAAAACAGAACACCTCCCAAGAGGCTCCTAGGACAGCAGGCTAAGATGGGAATAATACAAGTATGGATTCCATTTAAAACCTATGAAGCCTGGACTTCACTAGATCTCTTGGATTCCTACTAAAATTGAAGCAAATTTAGGGGTTTAGAATAACAGTTTATCTTACTGTGAGTAAAAATAAATCTCTGATAGGATGAATCACAAATTAAATTTCATTGACTCTCCTGTATATATCCCCATTGATTACATATACCATTGATTATAAATGAAGAAAACATTTCAAAAGACATTTGAAAATATATCTGGGGAAAATATTTTCACATTTTCATATATTTAGATAAGCCTAGCCTCATTGTTACAATGGTCTTAAAAACTGATAGATGTTAAAGGATTTCAGTAGAGTCCTTTTATTTTAGCTTCTCAAATGGTCATTTTGAGACGTATAAAAAGATGTACTACTTTAAAACAGTGAGTTTAATCACAGAATACCTGAACATCTCCACCCAACAAATTACCACAGAGAGAGATGGAATATAGTAAAATTAGGAAGATTTTTAAGGGTGAGGAAAAGATGCATTGACAGAACTCCTGACTCAGCAGGGGTGTGACATCCTGAGCTACCTCTCTAAGGGATAGCAGGAGGGGATGGATGCTCAAGAAGTTCCTAAAGAGCCTTGCAAAGATTGTGTAAGGATTGTGGACTATCACATTCCTGAGCAATAGCACAAGGTTTCAGGGAGAAGTTTAGTAAGCCTCCTGAATTTTGCAAGGATTGAGAAGAGCTTTAACACACTGCTAGTGAGACTTTATAGCCTTGTGTAACTGTTAATATCTAGAAAAACAGAAATGTAGAAATTTTGGGGATTTGCCCCCCCCAAAAACTGACAAGCTACAAATATATAGGTTTCAAAGAAATTTAATTTGCTTACCTTTAAAAACAACTGGTTTTAGTAATAGTAGTCCTCTTACCCTGAATTCACTTCTATGTATAACTAACCTTAACTTCAAGATGATTAAAGGCTTTTTTTCTCCCTGTTCTCTGTTTGGGGATTCAACTACAAGAGGCTGTGCCAGCTACAAAGCAATAGCAAAGCTATCAAATGAGATAAGAATAACTTTTTTTTTTTCCTGTCATGGTTATATCTCTAGCAAACTTCAGGCAGCTAAACCCTTACACTGTTTAAAGTTAAATTTTGTGTGTGCTTATAGTTGGAGAGGGAAACTTTCTAAAGTGAGAAATGCCTCTCATTATTTCTGAAGACAGACAAGTCTTTGAAGAAACAGTTTTTGAAGTCAGTGTTTAATAATCTGAAAAATCATGAAAATGCTGAGAATTCAGCACAGGAATATTGCACATTAAAGTTACTTCTATTTCTTTAAAACCTCTCTCTTAGGTTCAAAAGTTTACTTCAATGACAATGTGTAATTAAAGACTTAAAAGTCTGCATGATTGAAATACTCCGGAGTGCAAAATTGCAGAGAAATACTGGAAGGCAGCCTTTCCAGAGATTTTTTAAAGACTGAATTTCTGCTCCTCTACATGAAGTCAAGAATAACATCTTATAAGAACACACAGTGAAACAAAGAAAGACTTCTTCATGCTGTTTTTGATGCTCCAGAAATATCTGGTTCAGGTCACCTCAAGTTTAAGCGAAGCATTTCTCTAAGAACATTCATTATCACACTTTTAGAAGACCCAGATTTTTGTCACTATACAGGCCCTACATAAAAAAGGCAATCCCTCCCCAGAACCTTCAAATCCAGTCCTGAAAAGAGAGAAACAGTGACTTGAAATGACTCTCTAGGGTCACTCCATTAGTCATCAGCAGTGCCAAGTATAGAAAAGAAGTTTTCTTATTCCATGCCTCAGATCTAATTTGTTAGACTATATTGCTTTCCAGTCAGAATGGTTGCTCTGACAGTATGTAGTCATATAATGTGGATTTTTCTTTTCAGCCCCTTTGTCCTTCCCCAGACTAAGTCTTGCATACTTCACTTCAGGTCTTCAATTAGTTCGGTCTGACCCTAGAAGAAACTATCACAGTACTAGTTTCATATTCAAAATGTTGCATGAAGATTCAAGTGCCCCTTTTCAGTGACTCCTATATTAAATAGGATGAAAATTGTATCCTTTTCACTTCAAGTTATATTTTCCTTTGATTTACAAATCCATTTTGTTTTATCAGCTACCTGAATCCCCACTGGAAACCATTTTTACAAAGTAATTGTTTTCAGTGAGAGAAATGCATTTTACAAATTCTCAGCCTTTCACAGAACTAGAGAAAAATTAAATTGGATAGTCATGATTTTGTCTACAAAATATAAAGGCTATCACTGCTCAGAGGATCACAAACAAAAATGAAATCCTGTTTTGAAGGAAGATATATTCTAGCTTCAGAGCATCAATAAAAAGTCAAGAACCTAAATTAACTTCTGAAAAAATTAGCCAACCCTAACCATATGAAACACAGTGGGAGCCATAATTCCTCAAGCTGCTGTAGTATAGCAATGAACCATTATAGTTTTCTGTTTTAAGAAAGGTTATGCTAATGTAAAAGAAAATTGCTTTGTTCTTTGAATGCAAATAATTCAGTATTGCTCCTTACTTCAAAAGCAACATTCCTCAACAAATAAACTGCCCTTTATCTGATGAGAATTCCAACAAGCAAGGTAATCCTTTAAATGAGACCAGCTATTGATAACACTACCTGAGCATTATCTTATCCTTTCTCACTGAACAGTGAGGTGAGAGAAGATGATTTTCTTTTCTGGTGTTTGTATTGATCAAATTAAATTTTTTGGTACACAAAATTTAATTTTTTTATTATGTACACAAGTCCTTGTGTTTTAGCTGTAAGTGAAGTTTTTGCTTACAGAATTACTGCATAAAAGTTCTACATGGGGGATAAACAGCAATAATGGAGCTTGTGTTTTTTCCTGTACCTAGATAATAAACTCCATCCAAAATTGTGGTGGGAGTCAACAATTATGCAGCAAGCCACCATTTCAAACTGCACTAAGCATGACACTGACCTTATTTAAAGAACAATCCAAAGAGACTAGGAAACTGAAAATCTCAAAGAAAACGAAGTGTTTCTGACAGGCATTGTCTCTGACAGGGTTGAAATGCATTAGTTCTGATAGCAAGGAAGTCAGAATGGCATTGTACTAACCTGCAATTGAGTTCATACCTACAATGCTTGGGGTAGCCAAAACCGTTTAATGGGGATCTATATAGTACAGGGTTAAGTTCTCCATAGAATTTATATAGAAAGCTAAAGTGATTGCATTTTTTAATATGAATATATGGATTACAAGCAAAGAAAATACAGTCTTTCAAAAAGCTCTGGTCAAAAATATCAATTTCACTTGTCAAAGGGAAAACCACTTAAGAGGTAAACCCAGTGAAGGTGCATAGAATATCTTTGCAGAAGATTTGTATGCTCTTCTCTAACTTTCCTACACTCACACCCCTTAAAACCTGCTGACTCTCATTCTACCCACGTGTCTATTATAATATGATTAACTTTCATCTGAGAGTATATAGCAGAAACAATCCTAAATCAGGTGTAGATTACATCCATGAGCAAATATTTGCTCCATTAACTCTAGTAATGATTGAAGGTGCTTGGGCATCAAGAGTCTTACTATTTTTGAGAGACAGGGCTCTTTCAGTCCTCTAAAGGTCAGACTCAGTCTGACAGTGGAGAACACAAATTCTGCAGTTTGCAGAGAATGCTCCCAATTTACTGACCTTTGAAGCTGTGAACTGTTCAAGTACCACAGCTGATCTCAGTTTTATTTGCAGCCTGTAGGGAGAAGTAAGGGTTTTACCTACTCTTCTAAGCAGAGCATATTGGGCTTGACCCCTTCCCACTTACAAAATAACATGCATTTATCAATTTTGAACCAAAAATTGATGAGTTCACCAGGTATGTATCCATTGTAATACCATTCATACATTGTGATAACTCCAGTATTAGAAAACAGAATTATAAAACAGTTCATCAGAATATAAACCCCTGTTCTTTCTTTTTATTGGGAAAAAAATTGTTATAGCTGCAGACTGAAAAAATGACTATTATTTCCTATTAGACCTTCATTTTTTATTGCAATTATTGCCTTGGCCACATGGATGTCTAGCTGCTAAACCAGTTTGCACATTCAGTTTGCTGGGCTGATTGACTCCTCTTTTCAAAAAATACCTAGTGAATTATGGTCAAAATTTAGCATAATTTTATTGTTGCTTTGGTGACGCAGTAAGACATTTGTTTAACACATATTCATGCTAAACTGCTGTGGAATAGCTTGTAAAAGACTATAAAATACATAATGTAATTTAGAAGTCTGACTGTACCCTTCATTTCATTTGAACATTTTAGATCATCTATTGGTCTTTCAATACTGAAACAGAGCTTACAATAAAGAGGTGGGGAGACCTTTTAAAAGGCCCTGTTGGGGTAGGACACTGAGTAATGATTTTGTATTTAAAAAGGGTAGATTTAAATTAGATGTAAGAAGGAAAGTTTATACACTGGGGG